>CABFOV010000031.1:261550-277139 GCA_902141375.1 Timema poppense | reverse complement strand
GTGGGCTTTAAAGGGGGGGGGGGGTAGTGGGTGCTCTGGCAGTGACGTCATAAAAGCTAGGGAGAGCCTAAACCGACTAAAACACTGACGTCATAGTTTGTTTTGTGACGTCCCTAGTGTCTAGAAGAAGGCCAGAGAGAGGAGGGAAGCCATATACCGGTGCCTGGGATACTGGTTCCGTTCCACGTCTGGTGTATACTGATATAATATGTCACTTTATCAGAGACTATTAATAGACGTGTGAATTACTTTTGTATTGTGATTCATCTTTGTAATCAGGTTTTGTGTTTTTACTTTCTCTCAACACCTCAGAGAGAAAGTATTGTGATAGTCAAAAAAATCGAACTAGATATTTTGATAAAATATGTTGACGTTTCATTAACCCCTGAAACCAAAACTGTGGCTTTCGCAATGCCCTCTATCTGTCTGTACTTCAAGCTAGAGCCAAAACTATTTTACCGATTGGGCTAAAACTTGGTATGTGGTTTTTTTTATAAGGTCTCCATAAGGTGTTTTTGGAATTGGATATTTAACCCTGAAATTAAAGGTGGTTTTCTAAAGGGAAAAAAAACAACTATTTTATCAAACTCCGCTATAACGATTTTGAATAAATTTTATATCTAGAACCCGTTTCAGTGGCGTAGTTGGCTAACGCATTAGTTTCGTTTAGAGCTAGACTTCCGAGGACGGGGATATCAAGGTTCGAATCTCGCTCGGGGGGAACTGGTGGTGGTTTTTCTAAATGATTTTCCACTCTTCCGCCACGCAAATGTGGGCTCACTTCCTCCTTATTCATCCTTCTCAATTCCTAGTCCATTAGCTTAATACGTAAGCGTATAACCCGGTAGGGTAGTAAGACGTGGTGCTAAATAATGATTTGTATCTAGACATTTTTTTTATCATAATACACAAGATGGCAATTCTCATTTTCTCATGAAAACGACTTTGAGGGTATTTTACACACGAGAAATTTTCTTATTTCCATGAATTCTCTGCAACCATTTAATATATGAAATAACTTATCATTGCAAAATTGTAGTACTATTAAAAATAAAAATCTTTTAATTGAAATATGGTTTTATAAAATCAATAGTTTCTTATCAATAAGCATATATATATATATATATATTTTAATTCAGGTATTTGAAAATGAATTTGATTTTTATGCTCGTTCAAGGACAAAGATGTTTCTCTTTGCTCAATTTTTCTGTAACCATGTTCCTAGTTCCTAATGCCGTAGAGTAAGTATAAAGTAAGTAAAAGTGTAAATTATTTAATTTATGATCTTTGGTGTAATATATCTACAACAATTATTTCGTTTCACAAATCTTACAAGTTTTTAGTAAATTTTTATTTTAAAATAACAGCAGGAGAATGTCTTAGCGGTACACCATACCATTTAATTATTATCATTATTTTTGTATAAGGTGAATTTAAAGTACATATTATAGCATTATTATTAATACTAAAAACAAACTATGTTTAAAGTACGTTAATCGGTGAATATATTGACGCTATTATTATGTCATCAAAATAGGGTCAAGTTCTCTAAATAAATAATTTCTGAGTTGTATATTTAATCACAAACCACTTGAAATGTCACTGAATTTTACTACAAACCATATGATTTAGACATGATTTATAGTTGACTTAAACAAGTACACTACTTTTGTTAGCTTGTTAGATTAGGCTATCTGCTATCACCGTTATATATATAGGGTTATTGAGATATCTAGGTAAACAATTATACAGGTTGTAGTGGATGACAAGACAGGTATCTCCATGCGATGAACCTGGGGTCCAAATGGCAGTCCCATAAGACGTCAACGTTGGCGCTGTATGCACCTTGGGGGTAGGCAACACATCAATCTTCAGCATATAGCAAGGAGAGTGTGGTGTAAATTATTATGACTTTATTTATTAAGATATGTAAACATATGACTATACGTCTTAAGCCATATGTCTAGCCCTGGTATTCTACTTTATTTTCTATTCCTATATCTTGAACTCTATTAAATAATTGTATAATCTAACATTGCATACGAGTGAGTCTCTTTAACCTAACTTAACACTAATGCAGTTTACTGCTTGGGTGTTACACGTTGTCCTTGATTCTTTTACTGAGGGTTTGATGCTGCTACTGGCTGAAATGAGTGTCTGCGTGACAGTCAGCCTTCAGGACAGTCAATGCCCTGGTCGTCCATCAGTGCCGGCCTCGGATTACACTTGTTGCCAAGTGGTCCGGGGCCATGGGGATTCTTAACCTGTCCAGTCATCCTTCCCTTGCATGTCTCTTTGTTGTTACGTTTTGCCTGCCAATAAATCAGGGGTAGGCTCCAGTCGTCAGAGACATTGCTGCCCCTGGACTCCTGTATACCAACCCATGCCTTAGGCAGACCTCTTTAGGATTACTAGAGGGAACGATACATTACGTTTTTCCATACGTATCCCATACCTACTATCTTAAATCCTAGGTATTGTGTTTTCGGTTTACCTACTTTCCGTTTCGTCTACGTGTATTCTGCCCTCCCAATCACTGTCATCGTCCGTGTCATTGCCCTCTTCTATACGAGTGTCTCTTCTTCTGTTCTGCCTATATCTCTCTTCCTTAAGTTTGTCAATATAATAGTCACGTTCCTTGAGTGAGATTAGAGTTGATACTCCGTCGAGGGGTTTCAACTGAATAGTAACAGGGATTCAATTGCCTAGCAACACTACCAATAAATAATTGCTGATTCTTTAAAAGACAGTTGCTGTCCCTGACAGGGGTCGATATTGGGAGCGCAAATGCACATTGACTGAGGAAGTTAATTCACTTCTTATTGAGAGCTATTCACTGCAGCAGAACGTTCCCATTTGCATACAGTACCAAATTTGACGCCTCTAGCGCCACTGACGCCAAGTTCATTGTGTGGAAATACTTGTATTGTCACTCTTACAACCTATATAATCATTTATATCTGGAGATATGAATAGCTATGTATACACGCAGTTAGACTCTTTCATCCCACGGGTAAGCCGCATCAATTATATATATATATATATATATAACTGCTGACTCCACGCTATAGCCTCGTGATCCTGGTCTGCTGAATACCCACTGGGGCCATCCTCAGCAAAAATGTTAGTCTTAAAGAGTTTTGGAGGTAACTACAACACTTAAGTAATCGGTGTGAGAAGTTTCAGCTATTGGGAAGTTTGATAAAAACTCTGGACCAACAAATATAAGTGGCTTTTATTAAATAGATGTGATTTAATAAAGTGATGCAAGCTGTTGGCTACGTGGACTATATGTTAAGTTCTTCTAGTTTGGTTTGCCATGGATGTTAGAGGTTTAAATCCTGATTGGGCGTAACAAGAGTGATTTTAATAAATAGTTTCTCACTTTCCTACCACGCACATTCGGATATATTTTCCCCAAACTCTAATTTTCTCATTTCAATTATAGTAATTAAATATGTATTGCTCAAATGGGTAGTAATACGTGGATAAAACTTAAAAAAAGGTGTAAATAACATTTGGGTTGATGTTTAGCCACATTAAGAGAGGCATTAATTTAATCAATAAATATATGAGTTTGTGTTACTCTTTAAGTTTACCTTTATTTTTGCAAACCTTTTATCCTCTCTTTTGTATTATTTTCCTTGTTTATTATAAAATGCTTACTAACTTTCTATTTTATCTTAAAAATGTATGTGTTTAGTAATTCAATAAGATAGCGTTTTGAAGGGATGCTAAAGTAAATGGTATGTCACAATCGTACATAATTTCTCATGCTGGCTACTATAGTTAAGAAAATAAACATAGATAAATGCCCATAAAATGAAATTTTCTTCTAAAATTAGTACATCCTATTATTTATCATGGAAACCTCTCCTCGAATGCTCATTTTGAGCAAAATTGTTAGAGCCATTTTCTAATAATTTCAAATGTTCAGTAATAAATCATTAGTAAACTAAGACATATAAAGAAATTCTCCAAAACACAATGAGAGCTATACCATACAGTTTATTATGGACACTGTTTAGAGATATATTTGGAACAAAGTCGTTAATTATATGTTAACAGTTTAATGGTTTTACAATTTACTCTTTATTTTAAATCTCGGATTAAAATCACGATTTATTCTCTATGTATCACCATAATAACATCTAAATAACAAATTTGAACACAATAATTCATAAAACTAATTCCGTAGTAGCCCTTGGAAAGGATATACAACCTACCTTTTTGAGTTTGCTCGTACATAAAACGAGGATCCTTCACATTATCGAAGTGTAAGGTTGTCATAATTACTATACTTTATTTATATAAGAAAGGAAAAACACACTCTAACAATATGCAAAAGCATGGTCTAGGAACTGCACGAATGAATTCCAGAATCTGATAATTATAAAACAATGTTTAGAAAAGCAGACAAAGGGTTCGTTTATTTCCTTCTGACAATGAATTCCCGCCCATCAAATGGACAATATCGGTCCCACCACATTTCCCAATGGGAAATAAATTGGACAGAAGAATAAACCTTAATTAGTTTCCTGCTGTTACTCTTGACTTCGTTCAACACCACGTGGAACTGTTTATATTGGGGGGAGGGGAGGCTGTACTGAAAAATGGCCTGCTCTACGGTTTCTTTGTGTTAGACTAGGGAAGCCCATTCTTTGACAGCTGTTTTTCTGTAGTCTGACAGTTATTTACAAACTAAGCGCCAGATTTCAACTCGTTTCTTTTGCATTTAGGGAACGGTAGTGAATTCAGTTTTCCAATGGTACATTATGTATCTTACCAAGAGTCAAACTAAGGACTCTTATCCCAGTGAACACACGCTATACGTAACTGAGAAATTGGTTGACATATGAAGGAAAGAGTAAATAACACACATCCTTCCTCGAGTTGACAGGAAAACTTAATTGGAAAAATTATCTACCATCCTTTTGTTTTCCCGGTTTTATTTTCAACACAAAGCCTACCAACCATCCAGGCTATTCACATTTGTATCACGTTAGCATTGTAGGAATGAGGATGATATAGTTATAGAGGTATTGTACCTGCATTTGCATGGAGGGAGAATACGCATGAAAACATTTAGAAAAATCCACCCAGCAGGGATTTTAACCCTGACCTCCCATGACAGCCAAACTAGATCAGATTACCAGATTGATGATTTTGTCTGCGTGTCCAAGCGATGTGGGCGATGGTTTTATTATTTTGGTTGAATTGACTTCACTGTTTTACCCGTCAGACATATAAGTGACCCGCCTCGGTGGTGGAATGGTCTAGGTAAACTTGCGGCCCTATTACTGGATTTGTGCAGCCCATGCACCTCATGACTAACCAACATACAAATTAACCCTTTTTATAAAAATAATAAAAAATACAACACATAAATTTCAGTGATATCTGAGATTACGGCATTGTTTGAGGAAATATGGACTGTGAGGTTGGTATATATACCAAATTTGCACTCTTTTTTAGACAAGGATCAACTTTCAAAAGTTTTTGAATCCACGGACCACATATGTGACATGCTGGAAAGAAATTACATATGATAGAAGTATTATTTCACATGAAAAGTCACCAAGTGCATGAAAGCTCAGTGAACTCGGACTCAAAATGGTCTAAAGTATGAAAGTACCTTAGAAACAAAATTTAAATGCAGACAATCTTACCATTACTTCAAGTAAAATTCATAATTAATGGTAAAAAGATTGGGTGAGTCGTGTTGATTTATGTAAGGTCCTACTATTTTCTTTTCATAATATGGTAATAAGCCTTAATAATCTTTAGTTTGTAAAATTATTATTGACATTTATGTAATCCTATCGCCTCAGTATTTTCAATTGTCAATGTGGTCCTTATGTTCAAACGAGTTTGACACACATGGTCTAAGCTATCACAATAGACTGGACTGTCAATAACACATAGATGAAGGTTCGAATCTCTACCAAACAGACTAATTTTTTTACTCATTGGCTTGCCACTTGTCCTCCACGTAAACGCTGACACAATTCCTCAAAATCCAAACTTCCTCATCCTTATCATATTATTGTAATTCATTCTTATACGAGTAACCCAAACGGGGAGGGAGAGAGAGAGAGAGAGAGAGAGAGAGAGAGAGAGAGAGAGAGAGAGAGAGAGAGAGAGAGAGAGAGAGAAATATGGGGTGACCGGAAGAAAAAACTTTCCAGTAAAGTCCAATATTTGTCTACTAATGTATAAGATATGTCTTGTGTCCTTGTAAATATACCAGCCTAGTCCTGCATCACTGGTTGCATACTCACTGGGGGCACGATCCAGAGAAATTTGGCATGAATCAGAGTGACTATAACATTAATTTATTTCATTATATTAGTTTTATTATCATTCGGGATATTAAAATTCCAATTTCGTTCCAGGAATGTATAAACACGCGTCACACCAATTAACTGACGTTGAATGGGGCAACTGTGAATATATTACCTCGGTAGTACATACCCGGAGAGGAGACACTTTAGACTACGGATGTGCTTATGGTCGTTCACAAGTTGTGACTTATAAATAATTATATTATTAAAAGTTGATCATTTATTTAGGGATTTGCTGGAGTGAATATAAAGTTCCTTATCCCTATAATACATCTTGATAGCTCCTCAAACACAAAAAAAAGATCCCGGATGTACGCACATTGGCTTACTGTGCCAGTACTAGTTATAGAATCCTACGCGGGTTATCAAAATATCATCCACAACCACCTCTCCGCAAGATTTAAGTTCGCGACCATTTTCGTACACATCATCTGATACACGCACTCACACATACATATTTCGTAACAATCGTAGCCACAACAAAGTTAATATATAACAGGATAACCTAAATGTTGTCCTCATAAGTGAACATGCCGTTAAGGTGTAATTCTCGTCTTACACTGTCGGGACTCGAATCTCAGCCTGGGTCACAACGATGTTTTTTCTGAATGTGTTTTCCACTCTACTTTCATGAAAATGTGGTTTCATTTAATCTAAATTTAACTTTTTTCACCTTTCTCCCCTCAATTAGCATGATTAATTTCACATAGCCTGGACATATTGTAAAATAGGTTCAAAATCTGTATTACATTTAAGGTTTGGTTGTAGGGGATGCCGTTTTTTAAAAGCAACTTTATTTTTGGTCAAAATAAATCAAGTATTGCTTTACTATAAACAAAGAGTTAAATTTGATTCATATGGTGATCTCAACAGTTCTTAAATAACTGTCAAGGATGTCTTGGAATTTAATGACAGCTTTTCTCTTCATTTAAAGCGTTTGTCATCTAGTTTGGCTATGCTTGCAACAGATATTTACATATGCAAAAAATTAAACTCTATGTTCATACTGGAGCTATTCTTAATTTATTTTGGCCAAAAATATGATATGTAATTAAATATGCAAAAACATTGGCCTTTTTCCGCACCCCCTTCCATCACACATTAATACATAAAATTAGTTATTGTATTGTTGTAAAAGTCGAACGTGTGAAAGGAACTTCATAATAAATAATTGTATATCAACATAAATACATCGTTTATTTAATTTTAAATTTATTTTACAGCATGTGCACTCGTAATAGGTCAATGTTTGATTGCAAATTGATTTTTAAATGCTTTAATAAAACAATAAAATAAGAATTAGTTGTGTGTAGCTCTAGCCACAACTTTGTCCACAGTTTGTGCTTGTTAACTATTTGTATGTACTTGCTTATATTATTGTGAATATCGTGTTAGTATCTCTATATATAAGCCTTTTAAGGTGAGGATGTAGAAAATTCCAGCAAAGGGCTGGGTTTATGCAGCTTTTATAACAAAATCATTTTGGCTAAAATAAACCAAATATCGCTCCAGTAGAAACATATAATTTAATTTTTCTCACTTGGGTATATCAAAAATTCTTGAATATCTGTCGAGGATGTCCTAGAATTTAATTAACTTTAGAAAAAAGAGAAAATGCTTTCATTACATTCTAGGCTGCCCTTGACAGACATTCAAAAATTGTTGATATCACCACGTGAAGAAACTTAAACTCTATGTTTATACTGGAGCAATATTTGATATGTTTTGGCCAAAAAAAGCTTTTTTCTATAAAATGTGCAAAAATACTGACCTTTTCTCGCGTCCATTTTATCCCTATATTTAGATATCTATCTTTAAGGGTCACGATAAGGAGGGTGAATAGTGCTGTGACCTGCTCTCAGTGACGTAGAGCCAGTTTAATCAGCTCTCAGAGGTCTCCCCTGAATAGTCCAGGCTTCAATTAGTGTGAGATTGTGTCACCCTCGCCTCGCCCTCAGGGTGCTATACAATCAACACCTCCCCTTCCATTACTCGACTAGAGTGAAAGGGACGGTCTTTTGGACCTCTGGGAACACATGGCGCAGATTACAGTCTTCACAGGTTTGGACATTCTATAGGCATTGGCTGATAAACTGGTCTTGACTAGGACATTCTACAGGCATTGGCTCATCATACACATGACTTTACTAGGACATTGTATGTACATTGAATCATATACAGGGCTTGACTAGGACATTCTTCAGGCATTGGCTCATACACAGGACTTGACTAGGACATTTTACAGGCATTGGCTCATACACAGGACTTGACTAGGACATTTTACAGGCATTGGCTCATACACAGGACTTGACTAGGACATTATTCAGGCATGGGCTCATACAAAGGATTTGACTAGGATATTCTACAGGCATTGGCTCATACAAAGGATTTGACTAGGATATTCTACAGGCATTGGCTCATACACAGGATTTGACTAGGATATTCTACAGGCATTGGCTCATACACAGGATTTGACTAGGACATTCTACAGGCATTGGCTCATACACAGGACTCGACTAGGACATTCTTCAGGCATTGGCTCATACACAGGACTCGACTAAGACATTCTTCAGGCATTGGCTCATACACAGGACTCGACTAAACATTCTACAGGCATTAGCTCATACACAGGACTCGACTAGGACATTATACAGGCATTGGCTCATACACAGGACTCGACTAGGACATTATACAGGCATTGGCTCATACACAGGACTCGACTAGGACATTATACAGGCATTGGCTCATACACAGGACTCGACTAGGACATTATACAGGCATTGGCTCATACACAGGACTCGACTAGGACATTATACAGGCATTGGCTCATACACAGGACTCGACTAGGACATTATACAGGCATTGGCTCATACACAGGACTCGACTAGGACATTATACAGGCATTGGCTCATACACAGGACTCGACTAGGACATTATACAGGCATTGGCTCATACACAGGACTCGACTAGGACATTATACAGGCATTGGCTCATACACAGGACTCGACTAGGACATTATACAGGCATTGGCTCATACACAGGACTCGACTAGGACATTATACAGGCATTGGCTCATACACAGGACTCGACTAGGACATTATACAGGCATTGGCTCATACACAGGACTCGACTAGGACATTATACAGGCATTGGCTCATACACAGGACTCGACTAGGACATTATACAGGCATTGGCTCATACACAGGACTCGACTAGGACATTATACAGGCATTGGCTCATACACAGGACTCGACTAGGACATTATACAGGCATTGGCTCATACACAGGACTCGACTAGGACATTATACAGGCATTGGCTCATACACAGGACTCGACTAGGACATTATACAGGCATTGGCTCATACACAGGACTCGACTAGGACATTATACAGGCATTGGCTCATACACAGGACTCGACTAGGACATTCTACAGGCATTGGCTCATACACAGGACTCGACTAGGACATTCTACAGGCATTGGCTCATACACAGGACTCGACTAGGACATTCTACAGGCATTGGCTCATACACAGGACTTGACTATCACATTATATAGGCATTGGCTCATACACAGGACTTGACTATCACATTATATAGGCATTGGCTCATACACAGGACTTGACTATCACATTATATAGGCATTGGCTCATACACAGGACTTGACTAGGACATTATTCAGGCATTGGCTCATACACAGGATTTGACTAGGACATTATACAGGCATTGGCTCATACACAAGACTTGACTAGGACATTTTACAGGCATTGGCTCATACACAGGATTTGACTATCACATTCTTCAGGAATTGGCTAATATAAAAGATCTTAATAGAAGATTATACAAATATTTGTTTTTACAAAGGACTAAAATAGGAAACATTGGTTTTGGATTAAATAGTTTAAAAAGTGAAAATTTAGAAAACGTGTTAAAAATATTTTAAAATTACAATTGTTCATATATTTGTATTCTGGAAATATTTTGTGTCAGTCCTGATCATCAAACAGTCACAACATCTAACATAAAGTAACATTAAAATAAACCTGAATGATTAGAAACAGCACCAAAACTCCCCGGGGTTGAGGATGACAAACAGCAACTGCAGATACAAAAACTAGTAAAGCTGATCGTTCTACCATCCTCCCAGATCAGGTAAACTCTCCATGTGGTATATATTTTGTAGCCCGATATGAGTTTCTTCACAGGTGAAGCGGAGTTAATTCCCTCATTAGCGATGTCTCATTAACGAGAGTGTTCCAGCTTGTTCCTATTGACACCGAATTCCCTCTGATCATCTCGTACAAAGAACCTCTGGTTAAACAGCGACTGTCAGTAAGGGGAGGGGTAGAGCTCTAGATATGTGATGACATTAGCATTCAGGTCCTTGTCATGTGTCCTGGCAGATAAAACCTTCAGGTTAAAAATTAATATAAAGTTTCTCTATGAACTGTTGACGGTTATATCAGGCTCGTCACTAGGTGTGTGTTTAGACGAGCATGTGGCACTCCTATACTCCACGTATGACGTCATCTCTCTTGTTCTTAGTGTAGTCCCATCAATTTAGATTCGTAAAGTCAATTTTGACCAGTAATTTGTACTGGTGGGTTCTAATGCTTTGCAGATTTGGTTCTAACCTATAAAGGGTGTTTTCATGGCATTTAACCAATTTAAAAGGTAGCTGATATAGATCTTTAGCTGTGTGGGTTATTTCTATTGTAAAGCAAGATCAAAAATACCAGTAAATGATCAATGAACATGAACGTATCTTTAAAAAAAATTAAACGTAAACATTACAGCCCATACAATTCAACACAAAAAGACGTAAACTTCAACACCATTCATACACTTTAAAACTGCAAGTAGCACACGTAAACACAAGTCTTACACTTCAACACAATACGCCAAGCACGTAAATACAAGCAATAAACTTCAACACAAGCCATACACTTCAACACAATAAGCCAAGCACGTAAACACAGCAAACCACACACGTAAACACAGCACACTCTACACTTAAACAGAATAGGCTACCCAGTTCTACACATAAACACAGCATTCATACACACGTCTACACAACAATATCTACTTGTATTCACAATAAGATATACGCGTCAATATAATAAGCCTACTATAGTAAACATTAACATATTTTAACTAATTCAAATCCTTGCACGTCTGACCTAAAGTTCTGTGTTGATATTTTTACTAAAATTAAGTTTTATTTAATTAATGATAGACTGAATATATACTTTTAATAACAGAAGTAAGTATGTCATTCCTAATTAAATAGGTGGTATTTTTTCAGAGTATCTTTATAATGTATAATTGATATTTGAACAATTATAAATTCACGTGAGAATTAAAGTAACTATATTAGCTAAGAGTCTATATATATCGGCCGATTAGCCAGGAATTTGGATACAAAATAATTCGCTCGAACCATAAGGATGATTTTAAGAGTTGTTTTTTTAATTCCTTACTGTCGACAGATAAATTGGCATCGATCTAATAGTTTTTACATGTGAATATTTTATTTTTGTACTTTTCTTCTTGATATGGTAAAACGGTTATACTCATCTCTATTCCATTGTTTTCAAAAGTAGAATACAGAAAATGTCAACACGATGCGATGCCTGATAAGAGATGTACTACTTAAATAATTTAGGTGTTATCTGCTGAATGCGGCAGTTTACTAAGTGAAAACGTAACAACATATTTGTACATATCACTCACATCACATATTTTAAGTAACAATACAGCTCACGTTACACGGATGCTTAACATCTAGCTATATTTCTATCTCATAGGCTTGGTCCTATAGATCAATGGTATTCAACTTTTTTTCTTTCGCGTACGCCCAGATATAACAGATATTCAACGCTGTACCCCCAAAGTGGTTGTATGATGCAAACTAAACACATTCTATGATCCACATCTAAAAGAAATTACACTCAAAATAATATATTAAATAATAAGTTTTAAATGATAAATATATGTTTATACATATTTTATAAATTTTACATACACCCTAATGTAAATTCACGTACCTCTGGGGTACGCGTATCTCAAGTTGAATACTACTGCTATGGACTACTTCGACCTATTTAGTGGGAAATAATTCTAAATGGTGCTAAATAGCACCCCCTTATTTTCTGTGACAACACAACCCACTTTACACAAATTATTAAATTCTAGTATTATTTATACCTCATGGGGGCAGTTCTATAGACCTATATTGTGTCCTATTTTGTGAGGAACTAGAATGAATATCGCTACATAACAGCATCTTATTTTCTGTGTCAATACAGCCCGCGTCACAAAACTGAATAACTTATAGTATTATTTTTATCTCAAGGGGTAAGGCCTTTAGAATATAGACTATAGTCTCATTTTGTTAGGGACTAGACTGAATATTGTTACATAGCGCCCCCTTATTTTCTGTGATAGTACAGTTTGCGTTACACAACTGATTAACTAATAGTATTAGTTCTATCTCACGGGGTCAGTCCTTTAGACTTCTTTATCCCAATTTGTGAGAAATTAGACTGAATATTGCTTCATTTTGATAAGTACTGTACATACGGTAATCTGAGAAATTGGGATCCGAGGGTGATGTTTAAAGAATAAACAAGCATTTTTTTTTTAAAGAAATAGGATAATAAGATACCAAAGACAATGCAATTTGTCAGGAGTGAAAAGTTCAGATTCAGCAGTAGCACTTATCACTCGACTACTAGTAATGCTATTCCGTAGCTATAGGCTATGGAAGGCAAAACTTATCTGACCGGTGTGTCACTAAAGATCTAGCAGAATTTTGAACTAATCTAATGTTCCACCTCTTAATTACGTTTTTTAATGAGTATTTAAAATTCAAAACCTGTCGAATAGTATGAGATGTAATTAATAACTCAAGTCAAATCGTAAATGTTTTATTATAGCTTTTATATTTTAAAGAAGAAAAATTTATTAAATTGTCACAGTGAGTGTCTTATACAATATTAATTTTAATAATCGCCACCCGAGAATGCAAGTGTTATATCTATCTGGGAGATGGCAGGAAACTCTGTTTTCACTGATATACAAAACATATCTAAAGGCAGTTCATTAAATTTAATTTTTAGTGTGCGATAAAACTTTAGTTCAGTTCTTCTTCCTGAAGGCTGAGTAAATTTTCTTAACTGCCTGGAGAATCTGTAAAAGGGTTCCTGACTCAATCATGCTCTTCCGATGACACAGAAGGAAAGTACTTGGCAAGTTTTTCAGCCAGATTTTCCATATGGCTGGAAATCAGGGGCATAATGGTTTCACGGTGGTTGTCAGTTGTAATGCTCTGAAAATGAGAAAATAGGGGTAACATTTCAAAATTACCCTTATAACGATGTTTTTCCAAACACCAATTCTATTTTTGAATGTCACAAGTTTCTCTGTACACGTCAAAATATTTTACTTAGGACGAAGAAAATCTGGAGCTGCTACTATCAAAGAGAAATGATCACAGACAATTGACGCGAGCAAGAAAACAAACATAGCAGTGTGGGCTGCACATGTCAGCCGTCTTTAGGAAAATGCACCCTAAATCTCTCTCGTTTCTTAAATAAAAACTATCAAGCAAATATCTAACCAAGCTAAGATTTCGAAATGCTTCTTTGTTTATTTTATATGTCACGTTGAAATCTTAATATTTGAATTTGTTTATTAATCTACAAAAAAAGTTGGCAAGTTGTACTATTTTTTCGCAATCTTTTGCAAATTATTGTGGAACCCCGGACACAGGCTCGTGGAACCCTGACTGAGAATTACTGGTATAACGCTTTATTTATTGCTTTATGCCAATCGACCATCAGCATGGGTAGCTGTTTTATCACTCAAAAGTATATTATGGTAATATACTTTTATTGCTACACATAAAATATAATTTTAAATATTTAATATTTTCTCTACAATTGCAACAAGATCCAACCGTTTATCAGCTCAAAAAAATTATCATATTTGTTTACATATGATTGTAAAATTGACTAAACGTTTTACCTGTAGCCAATTTGATCAATTCTCATGTGGATAGGATAAACTGACATAACGATTCAGTTTTCAACGCCACAACTGTCCAATAGTGATGTCCCCTTCGAGATCGTACAGCGTGTAAATTTAGCTATAAGCTCTGGAATTTCAAAACGCCACCATGTATAAATAGAGGGGGGGAGGGGTCTATTGGCCCATATTTTTTTCAAAAATAAGTTCAAACTACACTTATTATTTCTTTCACATAAATACCCATGTAAAAGCAAAAGAAAAAAGTTTCTTCTAAGATAGCTCTTTCATACTTTATTTTAAATATTTCAAAAAAGTATATTGTTTAAATTTTTAAAAACTTTTTAAAAAATACATCCATTTTAGACTTTTCAGGTGTTGTTCATTACTATTACTACAGCTACCATACAATTATTGGCCCTCTCACACAACTGGAACAAGACTTGTGACGTGATATATTTGGGAATTCTTTAAACTGAGACAAAATGTTAATTTCCATATTTTATTAAAATAGTGGGTTAGAAAAATTGGTAATTTATATTGTTTTTACTAGATGCATCAGTGAATGTTATATAATATAGTATGCCAATTTAATATAAATAACAATGTTAATTTTTAATCGACAAAATAGCAACTCCACTATGTAGAAAAAAAGGCATATCTTCTGGGGAAACCAAGAGTCAGAAATAAATGGTAAGTGTCTATAAGAACCTCTACTGAAATTTAAGAGAGGAACGGGCAGCAGCGTTGTTTTATGAGTTTTAATCAGGTTCAGTTAAACATGCCCCTTTACCCTCTCGGTCACTCTCTTTCTTCAACACGCTCACTCTTGGAACTTGAGTAAAATCTCTGTCGTTTAACTTAGTCATCAGGGCACTCTGCCCCTTAGTGTTGACTCTCCACCGTGCACGACTACGTCTCGCTTCAAAGTCAGGAAGATGGTGTCACCCTGTGTGTGTGAGTGAGTGTGCAGGATAAACACTCTACGGTTCCTTCCGAGGGCAGCCGACCGTCGGGACCTTCCTTAACATCCCCATCCCCTCCCTTTACACCCCAGTCACCCACAAAGTTCGGGCGACTTGTAAAGTGGGCGGCACTCAACGCGACGCCCAGCAGCATAATTTATTCATCAGTCACGTGTGTGTGTGTGTGTGTGTGTGTGTGTGTGTGTGTGTGTGTGTGTGTGTGTGTGTGTGTGTGTGTGTGTGTGTGAGGGGTGT
>CABFOV010000031.1:250531-261348 GCA_902141375.1 Timema poppense | reverse complement strand
GAGAGAGGTGTGTGTGTGTGTGTGTGTGTGTGTGTGTGTGTGTGTGTGTGTGTGTGTGTGTGTGTGTGTGTGTGTGTGTGTGTGAGTGAGTGAGTGATTGGGTAAGGTATAGATAAAGACAGGAATACAGAAGGAGTTCCAGCGAGAGACAAGGAGCAGGACAGTTTAACAAACAAGAGTTTGTTTTCTTAACTCGTTCGTTATATTGGCGTCCCAGACAAGAGCTGTCTCACAAATGTGTGTTCGACACCTGCGCGTCTATCTACTGAAATTAGCATCCCAGGATATATTATTATTATTATTATTATTATTATTAGCATCGCGTCTTACTACCCGTTCGGGTTATACGCACAGGATATATTGATGACATTGTCTAAAATGTATAATTGGTGGGAAGTCTAAATGTGACTGGACTTTGTGTCAGTTATTGTATTAAGCTAGTTTGTAGCTTGTGTTCTGATATAGCTACAGTACTATACAGGTTAAATACACTTACTAAAAATATCTGTAAGTGCGATACCATGCTGTAGCTGTACCATGGCTTTTGGTGTCAGACTAAATATACTGAATTGCTGGTGACGCAAAGGATGGGGTTCGAGTCTCGTCAGCTGCAGGGGTGGACGTATTACAAATGTGGTTTAACAATCCCCTCTTTAATGCGGGTGGACTTAATATAAGTTACTTTCCTAATATCCACGCATTAATAACCTTGGCATTGAACAGACTTAACTAAAACAAAACTCGTATAAATGAATATTAATCTACGTTTTGAGGCCTAAACTTTAACTATCTAGGAATCTTAAATAAAATAGTTCTCAAATTGAATATTTGAAATTATTTGACAACTTGTAGTATAGATAGAAAGGTCTTATGTTAGACGCATGGCGGTATTTGTGACTGTCTCTAGTATGTAAAACTATGTTCATTTAATAGGCCTACTGTAGTAAAATGGCTGCCAGAATTGTGAGACAGTTTGGGACCAGAACGTGTTGAGGTTGATGTTGTGAAATGTAGGAGACATGTTTATTCCCCGGAGCTGATCCTACCCCTCTCCCCCCGAGTGGTCTATGATATTTCCTTTTATATCTTTTCACTTTCTCTCTCTCCTCGTAATCTAAGATTATTCCTTTTCTCTCTTTATACACTTTCTCTTTCTCCTGGTGGTCTATGATAATTACTTCTCTCGCTTTCTCTCTCTCATCGAGGTATACGATTATAATTAAATTACGTATGCATTCATTCATCNTACGCATGCATTCATTCCCCCCCCCCCCCCCTTTCCAGCCTGAGTGTTATCTCGCGAGCCAAAGGACCCCGGGTGACCACGAAGTTGACGTCATGTATCGTGATTTTCTTACTCAATCCAGTCCATACCTCCATCTTCCTCTTTTTATTTAAAGACAATATTGCATGACGCCACACCTTACTGTACCCAGTCCATACCCTTCATCCTCATCCTCTCTCAAGACTGTGTTCTTCTTACATTAAAATAGTATACATACAAACAATACTATAGCTTTATGAGCTTAACCATAGTTTTATGAGCAAAGTAGTGCTTTTATTAGATAAACCATAGCTTTATGAGCAAAGTAGTGCTTTATTAGATAAACCATAGCTTTATGAGCAAAGTAGTGCTTTATGAGATAAACCATAGCTTTATGAGCAAAGTAGTGCTTTATTAGATAAACCATAGCTTTATGAGAAAAGTAGTGCTTTATTAGATAAACCATAGCTTTATGAGCAAAGTAGTGCTTTATGAAATAAACCATAGCTTTATGAGCAAAGTAGTGCTTTATGAGATAAACCATAGCTTTATGAACAAAGGCGTGCTGTATGAGCTAAACCATAGCTTAGAAAAGAGAACATACACTATGTAAACGCCTTTTAACAATTGTATTTAAAAACAAACATATACAATCACCATTACATTTTTTTATAGATCTCCTCCCAGATAGTACAGTCTTCTCAGCTATAAACTAAAACTGCGTTTGAATGCTAGCTCAAAGTTTTCTCCTGGTAGATTCACTCTGCCCACTACATAGAGATAAACAATGTCCCTCTTCTTCTAACCGTGGAATATTATAAACATCTCATTTCATTTAGTTAGTTTACACATTTAACTCGGTTATATTCTTCTTTCTCGGCTCTGTACGATTCTGCACAGAATTCTTGAACGCTTTGTTCTGGAATAGATAACTCGGGAGAATCTTGGAGGACATCGGCCGTGTCTTCCTCCTTCAGTCGATAGGCAGCACACGTGGTATTGTAATATTCCGACGGTTGACAGGGCTCGTACATGCTCAGATTTGGGCATCCTAGTAAACGCACACTTGAATTGCAGATCTCCGTGTACTGATTTCGGTTTTCTTCAATGAAATAGCACAGAGAGCCCTCATCAATCTAGATCTAACTCAACTGCTTAAAAGAATAACCTAGTCTGTGGAACATTTTAGAATGACGTGAAACTCTGCACCCGAAGTAAGATTAATACGGTTGGGCTGCCCTCCTCTCCAAGTTAGGAGGAGAAAGTTGTCTCACCTCTCCTAAGCTATGTCGGCGTCATAAATCCACGAATTGTGGGTAGAGTCAAACCCTAACTATTTGCCGTACGCTTTATTTTCTGTGGTCTGACGACGACCTTCTCTACGATGTACACGTCGGGATGAGACTTTTCTGGTGTACTTAAGCGTAAAATCCTCCCTTGATAGGTTCAATCTTCATATCTTGTAGCAGAAACGTTTTGGGATTTAAAACGATGATTTTGCATATCTTGAACAGTTCTACCGAACAGTTTGTGGTGTAACCCTCTGCAAAAACGTCCTTATGCCTGCTGATACGGACGATATCGCCGACTTTAAGCTTATTCGACATAGGATTCATCATTTTAGAACGTCGATAGGTTTCATCTTGATAGTCGAGTGTGCTGTTTTGTTGTATTCACAGAATAAAGAATTAATCATATTAATCCACCGATAAAGTCCTTTAACATTAAATCTACTCCTCATCATGTTCTTGAGCGTGTGATCGAGTTGTTCTACGACACCAGCTTCAACGTTATTGTATGCAAAACAATGATTGAGCCCTTTCCTTGCCAAGATAAGTTTTTAAAACTGCCTTTTAAAACTCTGTACTGTTATCCTTCATATGACATACGACACCGAGCCGGATATTATAGGATGAGCGTAGGGGGGACCAGTCAAGGGGCAAACACACATCTCCTGCACCTCACAACATCAACCTTAACACTTCCAAACTGTGCCACAACTCTGTATAAAATGGTAACCTATCTTCCACCATTGGACCTAAATAATTTCAGCCCAATAAATAGTTACAACACATCATTTATTAAGAATTTTAAAATTAAAAACACAACTAAATATCATTCGAAAAATTATTCGTGCCGTGAATAGCCCAATTTTGCAACAAGAATAAGTTATGTTTCTTTGCCATGGGTATTAAAGAAACAGTAAGGTGATCGGGGTTTTAGGCCCTTATCTATCAACTATTTCATATATATAAACTAATATTATATATATTAGTTTGCCATTGTTTATTTTGGTAATTAATACCATTCTTAAAACACCTAAATTCACTATATATGTAATAGGCTTGCAAGTGCCCAATATTTATAATATTCAAAAGTATTTAATAACATTTTATATATTGCTTTACAAAATATCCCCCATCCCTCTTAAATTTATTAGAAGTCATGTTAAAATTATCAAAATACTGAGAGTATTACACTTATTGTACATTATTATTTTCCAATCAGTTAGGCCTATTTTAATAAATGTCCTTCAGCATCTTCAAAGTATTATTCTTTTCTAGGCCTAATTTAATCTTAATATTACTAAATTAGTCAGTTCAAATGTTTAATCATAATTTGTCCAAATCATAATCAAAGTTGTCAGCAATACCTGTTATAAATTATAGCGTCATGTAAATTTATTACTTTTACCTTTAATTTTTAAGTATCGTGCTGTTTTATTTTATTTGTACCCGGCTTGTTCAGTTTGCACGTGGGGCCTCACACTGGAAAGGGGAGGTTTGGCGCGAACAGTTATCCAATCAGCAGATCAGATTGTAGCGTCTGTTTTTGATAATATTAAGAAGGGAAGCGTTAGCAGAGGTACACTGCCGCGTAGCTCGCGAGCTAGTAAGACGTACTAAGAGGTACTTAACAAATAGTCGTTCTTTTCGTGTTGTCTTTAGGGTGTTTAGAGATGGGCGGAAGAAAAGGGAAACCACCATGTGGCTAAATTATCACTACTATAACAATATGTCTGTCTTCAAGTATTGATTAACCTTTTTTTCCGCATGTAACTAGTGTTTTAAATATAACAAAATGTCTGTTAACGTTAACGTTTCTCCAAAATAAAACTTCCAAATCAACCTCATCAAATTCAATCTCTTTATTCATATACGTTCTCCAGCCCCTCCAACCCCACCAACTGGCTGCCGTGGACAAAGACTAAGAAAAGAAGATGGAGAGGAGAAACGACCAATTAGAAATAGTCATAGTTCTGTTGGAATAGTTAGAAATAATCATAGTTCTGTTGTACTAGTTAGAAATAGTTATAGTTATGTTGGACTAGTTAGAAATAGTCATAGTTCTGTTGGACTAGTTAGATTTTTGACCAATAGTGGGGCCGATGTTTTGATAACCGAATAGTCACAAGGCTAACAATAGCTTTAAGCTAGTTTGTAAGTCGTCTGCTGAGATATCCCTGCGTTTACAGGTTTTACGTTCTGTTACACAGGTAGTTAGTTATGGACTTGAAGGTTGGTGGCTAATTATAATATTTATTGTTTTAGGTTAATATAGTTTGTAAATCGTGTGATGAGAAAAGAAAATTTTCAAAATGGCATTTTTAATGCTAAATTTAAAAGAATAATTAAAAAATAACTTGCTTGAATATAAATGTGTATTAGAGAGTGTTGACAAGGGGAAAGGAGGGAGCTGTTATTTCCTAATACAATTTTAAGACTACGCCATAATTGTATGTCTTGATAGACTTAAATATGTAAAGCCGATTTGTACACGTCAAAAGAGAATCCGGCTACAAAATTAAAACGGTTATATTAAACGTGAAGGCTTGAGCCCGGCTATTTTTTATTGAGTTCATTATTCATAAGGTGGAAGTAACAAAGAGAGCCGTATGTCCACTATCTAACACAGCTAGGACATTCCAAGTAATACTTCTCCTTTTCTCTTGTGATCTTATATGCATTTTATAAAAACAAAACAAGGTAACATGGTAATTTTATCACGAGACTTAGAAACTGATTTAAGGGCACCACCTACTCTTTTTTTTCCCACGTCTTAGTACGCGTATACATTAATTTCTCTAATGAAATAGGGGTGTGAATAAGGTATAATTCTTGAGGAAATGTACTCATATACATATTTTTTAACACACACTGTATGCCTGACTGGGATTTGATCCCAAGTCTACACATCAGTGACAATCCAATCTAACACGAAATAGACGCATTAGACCAGACCACGCACCGATGTGGTTCCCTACTTGAAGTGAAATATTTTCACTCTATTTTTTAATGAGAATGAAAACTAGGACGTCTCAAATCCACACACCACAAATCGCAACTATCTTAAAATTTCTGTTAAAAAAATACTTTATTTGTTTGAGAATGTCTTTGTAGATCTATGTTTACTTTATAGCCATTTACTTTAATCTAAAAATTGAGAGATTTCAGGACAAACGTCTTTTATCAAATTTTCATACAAAATAGCTATTATGAAACTTAAAATCTAAGCTTTATTAATCCTATAAGACATCTATCAGATTATGTTGCGTTAGAAATGTAGTTTACTAACAGTTAATACAAAACGCGGTTAACTTAAGGCTCGCATTTTAGTTTTAAAAGAAATATTGGTTTGTTTATTTAATATTTTAAAAACACCTTGATTTTATCAGACAATATTTACTATTGGTGTTTTGTATGTTATGCTATTTTACATCACAATAGATTCCAAAAACTCGTATGTATGCAAATTCCTATCACGTCATTGTCTGCTTGATTTGATAGTATTTAATTAAAATACTTTAAAACTGATGTCTCGTTTTAAACTTTGGAAATTTATTTTGCTTTGAATACAATTCCCCAGGACATAAAATTTATTATGTTCTCGTGGACATTTTACAAAATGGCGACACGTGAGTTCCCGTAGCTGTGGCTTAGTGCCCAAATTCACTTGGTCATCGCTCACGGGAATATCAGGGATCGAATCCTGACCACACGCACTGAGTGCTAATATTTCACATAGGATGTATCACTATGGTTTACTTATCCTCTCTCCACGTTAATCTGGGTGCACTTTCTCTCAACTAACCTCCTCTTACTTATTAATTTAAGATGTTAATAATATAGGTTACATTCGCATCGATGGGTACGCGTACTAGGGCGTCAACATAATCTGATTTGAAGTTTGGGTACTGAGGGTAATTTTTCTAAATGGTTTCTCAATTTCATTTTACTCGAATGTGAATACATTTTCTCTCAAAGTATATCCTTCCTCATACCTACCCCATGAGTTTAACTAAATGTGGATGGACCAGACGAGGAGTAAGACTCGGGGGATAAACCACCATGTTGCTAAATGGACTAGTAAAGAAGTGGCATGTGTCATTTTAAAGTAAAGTATCTTACTATTTATAAGCTTTGTAACAATGTTTGATGGAAATTTGAGTTCATATTTTACTATTTAGTATTATTTAATTCCCATCATACATTGCATTTTGATGTTGTCTTTGCATTTAAGACTGATCTCATATGTGGGAATACATAATGTTGATTCGAAGGTTTACTTGCTTGAGTACTTGAATATTTATTATAATATTATTAATATTACTGTAAAAAAAGATTCGACATTTTTTCGACGTTATGCTCATAAAATGTAATTATAAAATAGGGTGATTTGTGCATAGTGGTACATTTATTAGTATTATTAAATAATTCAAAATATTAAATAAATTAAAAATATTAAAAAATAGATAATTTGTTTTATAAACCAAGTCTAGTAATTAGGCCTAGCAAGTAAAGTTTAAAAATATTCAATAATTTAGTTATTTGTATTAGAAACCATGGTTAATAAATAACAAGTAAAATTTGATGCTCTTAAAACTACTTCATTCAAACAAATGTCTCAAATTTTATGGGAGTCAGCTCGGGGTTTTCCAAATTATTATTTATAATCCAACAAATAATTAAAATAAAATATAAAATACATTAGTCTTAATAATACTGCTATAATGAGTACTTGAATAAAAAAAGGTATATGTTTACCGATGCATTTTATAAGAACAAACTATATTCAAATATTAACGATTTTTATCAACATGACAATGTACTATTGACCTTGGCAATTAATTGTTTATTATTGATTATACTTAATTTAATAAACTTTATATCAGACAGTAATATTTAAGATAGAAAAAAAGGTTGATATGTCGATTTTTATTGAATATGACATTTAAAGACATAGGCTGTTAAGTGCCTTTATTACAATCCAATTTTCATAGGTTAGCTAGTAAAGTTAATTGATCTAGTGTCACGTTATTATACGCCAACTCATGTTATTTACAGTGGCTACTTCTGATATATGTTACCAATATATTTCAAGCAACAGTATTATAAATGTATAGTATTATAAATGTTGGCTGAAAAACGAAGGTGTTTGTACTTCCTATTAAAATTGGACTGTACCAAATCTCACAGATCAATTAAATGAAATTCCCGACATTGTGTCTGTTCTATCGATTTGTTAGTGTTTGTTTTAATACTTTGTTTCTAGTTTTTATATATAATATTTACAACCAACTGGCTCGTATCGACAGACATTTCCTTCCATAAACATACATTTTGCCTCCTGAAATGTGACCATTGTCAAATAATATGGCCACATATGTAGTAGACCTGTAACCATGTTACAAGAACGAAGAACAATCGACTGTATTATACCCAGTATAATGGGACCGCACTCACCACCTAGCTTGTTGTCACGGCATACTGGAGCACACGTCACGGCACCTTCTCGCTTCGAATTTCCACCACGGACTAAAACGAGGTTTGACCCCACGTACCGCTCGTGATTGAAGCCGCTCCCCTAAGATACAAGTTCGACACTTGACCAGAGTAGTTTCCGGTTCATGGTTGAGACGTCTCTCAATGCTTTCAGAAGTTCCCAGAGTCACCGTCATCACCACCTGAGTGCTGCTTGTCTTCTTTTATGGTTCATTCTTTTCCGTCCCTGTTCCCCCTTTATGGAGACATGTTTACGTTTGTGTTAACTATATAATGGCTTGTGTCTTTCACTACGTTACTCATTGTACCACTGGCATACATAAAGGTGAGGGCGCCGATTTAAGCTTAGGTTGGGCTTTATTATTCAAAATTCTATTCTGATCAAATTATGGGGGTGGAGAGTGGGGGTACGCTTTTCAAAATTACTGTTTCGAGTTAACTTTAAAATAATATTGTTTTCCAAATGGTCTTTTGTTGTTTTAAAACATGGATATGCCACGGATTGATAATGATTAATTTCTTCAGGAACCATGATTTGGATTAGGCTTTATTATGTTCGAGGTGCGCTCTTACCGTTATTTAGTTGCACTGTTCATTAACTTCAGTAATTTTTGGCAAGTTTCTACGGCGTTGTTACGATAACTTGTATATGCTTGAAAGGATTTAATATATATACGTATTTAAATTACATTTTCTAGCATTTTTTTATATATGCTTTAACGGCACGTCGTTGAAATATATATTATTATTATTATTATTATTAGATAATACTCGACGTAAAGCATATTACAAAATAACAAGATAATATATATATATATATATATATAATTATTTTATCTTGTTATTTTGTAATATGCTTTACGTCGAGTATTATCTAGAGTAAATTAAATTTTCATTCAATGCAACTCTAAGTTTGCTTTCACGGTGTAACGACTAGATAATTATCATTAAATTTAAATATCCTACTTTATTAGGGGTATAAGCTATCACTGCATTCATTTTGATATTTATAGTTGGTAACTATGGGTCGATGCTTACCACCTTAATATATAAAAAGAAAGAAGAGATTGTATACAATTTAATTTTAAATTCACTTGTAGTGAAATATCCTTGTGAATTGTTGAAGATAGGTATTATATACCTTTAATTCAAGGTCTTCTACCTTATATGTATGGATCACTTAGCTGTTATTGGTATTTGATGAAATGAACTAGATATAGAATCTGGGACTTAGAATCTTAACCCTCGATGGTTTTTCTTAGGTTATGTATTTATTGTAATTGGTTGCAGATATTTTTTTAATAAACGTCTGAAATGTTACCTTTTATGCCAGACGTCAAATTGGTTCAATTCAAGCTATGTTTGTATACTATATGATGTATCATCATCTCTTTGATAATTTTCTAAAGTTATAATAAAATAAAATAAAAACTATTTTCTCTTGTGACTCCTTTGCTGTTATTTAAGCTCACTTCCTGGACTCTTAAGGTTTTCACAGACCTTTCTTCCAAACTGAACATTAATATAATTTTAATTAAAAGCGTTCCTAAACATATCAAATTCACACAATTAGTTTTTGGTAATAAACTTTTCTGACAACACAGAATGATGATTTCTTAGATAGTAAATTTGATCCTGGACATGTACTTATATTTATACTTATACATATACTTATAGACATGGATATAAAAAGTCCCCAAATGTTGGTCGAGAGCTTTGATACGCTGTCTTTAATCCAGATGCATATCTCAGTAGTTTTCAAACTAGCATATAAATAGGAGTAATAATATACATAATAATAAAGAACCAGTGACTTCTCTCCAGGCCTTAGATGTTGTGTATTATTATCTCATACCTCCATTATCCCCCTCAATATCACCTCTCATAGTTGTGATTTAATGTCCTGAGCAGCTTCTAAGTGTCAACTTGCACACCTGGGTTAATCTAGGGCCGGGGAAACCGTAAGAGAGAACGACTCAATTTTACATTTTAATAAACCATCTAACTTTTTTATTAGCACGGCGTCTTGATACTCGTTCAGGTTATACACGTGTTTACTCATTACTCTAGGGGTTTTAGGTATGAGTAAAATTATATTTATATGAATTGTATCCACATTTGCGTGGAAAAACCTTTTGGAAGAACTACCCTCTATACCCTCGACTGAGATTCAAAACTTAATATCCTCGTCATCGGTGATCTAGTCCACTACGAGAATAGCGCCTTAGACCATGCGGCCACCAAAGCGGGTCCTTCTAACTTAAAATAACAAGATAAGAAGCGCCCAAAGGAATTTAGCGCTCTATAAGATTGATAGTTGGAGTAAGGTGTGCTAACACTTCTTCTGAAAGTAGCAAAGGAAGCAGTCACTGGTACAAACACAATTTATTACAAACACTAAAATACAGATGCGAAACTAACATTCCCTCCTTCTCTCAGCTAGTCCCAAGTTCTCGCTTGTTTTGTGTTTCTTGTTAACGGCCTGTTTGTTTTGACACGCCGTTAAACCACAAAATTTAATCTTCACATATTGTGTGGTGAAAAAAAAAAATGCGACAGTTGTAAAAATCGTCGTTTACCTGCCTCCACTTTGTGCAGTATCAGCATTCCTGCTGACTTAAAAGGAGGTGCGCCGGGCTAGTAAAACATAGCCACTTGTTAATTGTTAATTAGTTCTTTGTAATTGGACGTTTTAACATGAGGAGAGAAGTTACTAGGAGACTAAAAGGGCAACTGTGTCAGAAATATTTTGGCGGGAGAGGGGGGGGGGG
>CABFOV010000031.1:224233-250251 GCA_902141375.1 Timema poppense | reverse complement strand
GGGGGGGGGAGACAATATGAGATGCTAATTTAACCCTAATAATCTTAGTTGATTGAATCATTCATTGCGCCGATGTTGCTGGATTTAATATTCATCTCGATATAACAACATAAAAGAGGTACCCAGCCTTGAGATGGAGATCTCTACTTTAACCTCAAACAAAACTCTAGTTCAGTTTTTTTTCAGACCTTACTCACCCAATAAGTCTTCATCCACGAGAAGTCCCCAAGAAACGAGGTCTGAGTAACTCGTTCTAGTCCAGGACGGGGCTACAGATGTTCAAAATTGGTTTGCGGAAAGAGGGGAGAAAATAAGTTACAGGTAAAATTGTTACCTTTATGTGTGAGTCTATTCAGTGTCAACTCAATCTCTGGTAGCACCCCTTTAACCCCCCTTACACAGACCTTCTAGAATTCACCCCTAATCCAACCCCTCCTTTCCAGCCAATAAACTCTAGGAAAGGTTCACAAAATTATACCATCGAGAGGTGATCGAGAAATGGTTTCTCTCTCTCTCTTTTTTATATCAGATATCGCTAAAGCGACAAGAAATGGCGGCTGGTGTTTGGAATTTTCTAACTCCATTACTGACAGAATGGATTAACCATTTATCTCGGAATATAAATCTACAAACATCTCACTGGTGTATAGTGGAATGGTTTGTATACAAGGTAGAGAGAAATTAACAATTACGTGGGTAAATTTTTAGAGGAAATATTAGTCAAAAATTACAAATTAAAAATTGAAATTACAACTCGGTTTAGAAAGTGTGACAACCCAAGATGGCTGCCTTGTTACTTATTATTCCAATGAGCTTACACTTCACTACTACTAGCTCCCCTGACGGCCAAGTTTAGAACGAACGTGTGGGAGGAGTTGCTTTGTTGCTGCCCGGATCATTATCACTGTGTTTGGGGTGAAGTAGAAGGAGCTAGAGTAGTGGACAGTCCAGTCAAAAACAATCGAGAACACAAAATTAATTTTTAGTGAGACAACACGACCATCCCCTTTATTTATAGGCCTTGGAAAGAGGGTTAGGAGGAAAACATTACATTTAAATCGTATATGTTTTACGCTTAGCTTTCACTGGTTTTTATATTACATATTTTTACTAAAAGGGCTAAATAAAATTCACAAAACGTGCTTGGAAAATTCAGCCTATATTGTATTTTTGTCTGCCTAGTATTAATATACCTCCCTCGTGATTCGAATCCTCAACTAAGAGAAATTTCATTCATTACATTTTTTTTATACAATAAAATATCTTATTTTTCTCTCTTTAGGCACAACTATTTCAGTATTTTCTTGAAAAGTTAATTTTCCATAATTTATTTGAAACCACATAACAGCCTGTCCCCGAGTAAAAGCGGTTAGTGTGGTCAACCCCTTATCTTGAAGACCCTGGCTCAGTTCTAGGTAGCTCCGATGAAGATACTCTTTATATAGGATCTCGTCCTATTAACCAATTAGTAAACAGCTATAAACTAGAGGACGGGGGTGTCGAGTTCCTCCACGGAGATAAATAGTCCGATAGCAATAGCTTAGTTCCTCCACGGAGATCAGTAGTGCGATAGTAATAGCTTAGTTCCTCCACGGAGATAGGTAGTCCGATAGCAATGGTCGAGTTCCTCCACGGAGATAAGTAGTCCCCTAGCAATAACCTAGTTATTCCACTTTTATGGGGTATGGGGTCAAGATTAAGCCCCCTTTCATTACATGGAATTCAACAGGAATAGGAGGAGCTTCAAATAGAAAATTACAAAATTAAATAACAACAAAATTAACCAACGCATGAAAGGTTAGGTTAAGTTAGTTTGGGTAAGAACCATAGTTATACATATAAATGATGGGAGGTTCGAAAGCTAGGATTGTACTGGCTATTGGACGCGGACTAATTAAAAACGTTCCCCTTTGTTGTCGTGGAGGAACTCGCACCTCAACCCCCTTTTCACCAGTGGAGGATTTCGGTTATATAATTAAGGGACCTTTTTAGAGTAATGAACTAAACCAGGTATTGTGGAGGTACTTGAACGCACTCCTAGAGAAAGGTGTAGTATGTGCTGTCCTAGGCTAAGTTAATTAGTATTCTAATCGTGCTATCTAATTAGTATACCTATATATAAATGCTAATTCTGGGTGTTTACTATTAGAGTGCACTATATTGGATTAAGTTAATTTGTAAGGCATGTGTTGATGTATTGTTTGAAACATATTTTTAGGAAGTTCCCCGCTACACGCTATAGTAAAAACAAAAATAAAACAGGATAGAATGTGCTTTAAAAACTAAAAACTCGTGAATCGTATTATTAGAATCATAAGTATATATTAAGCTACGTGAACACGTGTGTGTAAGCTGAGCTGAGGGATTGCCGAGAAGAAGTCAGTCGCAAACTTTAGTGGAAACCTTTTCCTTTGTCGAAAGCAATGACTGTGGGTATCACCGCTGGGAGCCCATAAATCAGGACATTTTGATCGTGTTCCGGTTAAGAAAGAGAATGCATAAATTCTCGTAGTTTTAACAGTCTCTGTTAGGTTTTCTTGGTTTACTTGAAAGATTTATGTTATTAATACACGTACCTTGATTTAGGTGGCTCAGACCTCTTTAAAGGGTTAGCAACAGCTGCTGTAATGAGCTGTAAACCTGGTTATTGCGTGATAGAAGAGGTTGTTAAAATAGCTATCAAATTCTTTCTTTAGGGCAACCTTCTTTGTTCTGCTTTACTGTCTCTTAACTGTAGCTTTATATCTCCTTCATAGAGCTGCTCAAGAAATACAGTACTGATTTGTCCTTTAGTACTACTACACTGAGCTGTTCAAGATATACAATAATGAGTTGTTCATGAGTACTCTTCACCAGAGCTGTTGGAGATAGAGGGTGATGAGTTGTCCTTTAGTATTATTTCACTGAGTTGTTCAAGATATACAGTCATGAGTTGTTCTTGAGTACTATTCCCTTGAGCTGTTCAATAACTACTGTATTGAGTTGTCCTTCAGTTATATTCCCCTGAGTTGGTCAAGATAAACGGTAATGAGTTGTTCTTTAATACTATTTATTTGGGTTGTCCAAGATAAAGTGTATTGAGTTGTCTTTTAATACTATTTCCCTGGGTTGTTCAAGATAGAGGGTAATGAGTTGTTCTTTAGTAATATTACCCGGGATTGTCCAAGATATAGTGTAGTGGGTTTTCTTTTAATAATATTCCCCTAGGTTATTCAAGTTAGAGTGTAGTGAGTTGCCCTTTAGTACTATTCCTCTGGGTTGTCAAAGAGAGAGTGTAGTGAGTTGCCAGTTGATACTACCTACAACGCTAGCTCACAGACCATTGGAATCGACCGTTTGTTTTTCTTGTCTCCATCTGGTATTTACCAAGCCTCCACCTGAACACACGCTCAGTGAATCCAGTTGTTGTGACGTCACACGTCGTGTGTGCCCGAGTGGAATCATTATTTTAACACCTCGACGGTCCGAATTAAGCTCCAACAACAATCGAGCGAAGTCAGGAAGAGCAGGGGGTGTGACGCTAACTAGTTATATCCCTCCCTGACCATGCCGAGAGCAAAGAGTTACTTCAGGTTTAATTACAAAGGTTCTATGGACGGAACATGCTTGGCGCTCTCTGACCTCGCCGGATATTAGAGGTGGAAATCTGAAACTGGTAGACGGAAATACTTCCGGTTCTCGGTACCTCACTCATCCCTTCTCCTGCTTCTGTAAACATCCCCAAGGACCGTCTAACGCTTTTGTAGCTATATATAGATATTGTAAAGGTACTTAAGGCGAGGGGAGAGGGCTGTTAGCATCTGGGACTATATCTCAATGAGACGCAACCCTCTTTACCACCATATGAAGGCTTATAATCGAAGATCCGACCAGGCTTTGAACCAAACTATTCTATTCATCCCACGGCTGAGCTGTGGCTACACCCGCTTGAAGCTAGGTCCAACAGATCATAATTCTATCAACTACAAAGCTACGATAGTCCCAGGAGCGCCCGGTTGACTGCCTTCTATCTAGAAAAGTGAGATGAAAAATTTTCCACTTCGAAAATTGGGCGTGAAATTTTTCCTTTATTATTTATAGTTAATTTTTGCCCTATTTAAATGGATCGAATACATCCGAGATCTCCCAAGTTCTAATGTTTGACTTAAAAGGGCCCGCTTCGGTAAACGAGAAATTGCCTCGCGGGCGTTCAGCTCTAACGCAACATTTAGTTCTACGATGCGTTATTTTAAAATAGGATTCACGCCAAAATAAAGTTAAAAGATCCAAACAGGACACATTTCCCTTAACTCTATAGTTTTAGTTTAATTAATATAAAAAATTGTGCGAAAATGGGGCACGAGCTCCTTAAAAAAAATATGTAATCGTACTTGCGAAGCTTTGAGATTAGGCTTGATGAAAAGGGGCTCGCTCTAGATTCATCCTTCCTCTAACAAATACAGTAATATTTTGATGGGCTCACAACATAACATTTTAAGATCTTTACCTTGAGATAAGAAGTTTTGTAGTTTTATTTCCACTTTTTCTTATTGACATGAAACAGGGTGGTTGTAATTAAAGTGTGAAAGGAAGCATAAGCCTAAACAGACTAGAGTTTTTTTCAATTTCCTTATACATTTGTCCTGGCGTCTTATTTTAGTATAAATCAGGACTTTTTCTGCTCTGTTCATATTACAATATGCTTTCTATATAGTTAATCAAATATTTTTACACATTAACTTTATGGAATATAAACATATACTACTACTAAATCTTCTTGTCCTGTTATTGATTATTACCTATTTACCCTTGATCTGTGCCTGCTAGCAGCTCTGTCTACTATATACCAATACTATTATTTAATTTATGGTAACTTATAACTATACTTGTCCCTCTTTCCCTATTGAAGCTATTGTGACTATATACATTTTTCCTTTTGAAATGCCTGTTTTGGACTTAAATATAACTTAACCTAGCTTATACCTAGTGCCGTCGTCTACATAATCAGTTTATATCTTTTCCTTGTAGGGAGTCCCATTTTCTTCTCTGGCCACTTACTACCGTGGCCAGTCGACATCCCGGAGTGCTCGATAGCTCCAGCCCAGCAGCACGCTTGTTTCCAAGCGAGCACTTTTCGAGTAAGGAAAAGCTTCCAGCGTCTCTGGTATTCCAGGCATCCCTGGTTCATCAGCGATACTCGTCACTGGTATCCCTGAGACGCCTTTCCTCTGCTAGAGCTCTAGGTATATCCAGATTCCGTCAAAATCTAGTCCAAACTCCGTTTTATTATACTCTCTTTGTTTTGTTTCACCAGTTTGGTAACGTCTCGTCTAAGTCTGATGGTGCTTGTCATGTTATTGTCTTCTTCTTTGTTTTAGTTCCTCCATATGTCTGTCCCTTTATGCTTTCGTTACCCTGTCCGCTATCTCATCGAGGTAGCTCCACCAGTCCACATCCCTCAATATATGGTATATGGCATTGGCCTGTATGTGGCATTAGTAGCTCCTCTCTTTCTCTTTCCGTAAATATACATTCCAAGATCACGTGTTCCTTTGTCACCTCTCCTCCGCAACAGCAAAGACTGATTTCACTCATGTTCATCCTAAAGAGATAAGCTCGATATGGGCCATACCCTGTGATATTGTGGACAAGTCCCTGGAAAGGTTGAAGATGCTTCATTCTCAGTCTTTCTTGTACTTTTGTAAATAGCTGGAATGTCCTTCTACCTGTGGTACTCTCTTCCTAGTCTGCTTGCCACACCCGCAGGAGGGGGTCTCTTATATCATCCTTGGTACTTACACCGTTAGTTGTTAATTCTATTACTTTGTCTAACTTCCTTTTTCCAAGCCAATATCCAGCGGACCTCTTTCGTACCTCTAAGTCTAGGCGCTAGACACCTAGGGTGATACACTACGCATTTGTTGGTACAATTTTGTAGGCCCAGAAAGTCTCGTATGAATTTTCCTCTGGAGGCCTCTGAGTTTCCTTTGATCTCTGTTCCCTCTCAGTTGTTGTAACCACACTCCTGCTTCATATTCCACTATGGACACAAGAAACGCCTGATTGTATAGTCTAATCAGTTTTATGGGCAAATGGAACTTACGCTGCTCTGTACTGACTATCCCATTCATAACCCGCAAGGCTCATCCACATACGTTGTCCATATGAGCTAGGAAGATACGCTTCTCATCAATCGTAGCCTCCAGGTATCTAACTATTTTGCTCCTTCTGATTGTTTGTTCTGCTACCTTAATTATAGGATCCCTCTCAAGCAATCCCCTGAGCAGAATGTAGGTTGTCTTCGCCATGGCCTTGCTGAGTCTTACTTTCCTACACCATTTATCCAAGCCACTCAGTACCTTATTACTTCTTTCTTACAGGTTCCTCCTTGAACTTTCCTCCACCACTATCAGCAAGTCGTCAGCAAAAGCAACCACCCCCACCACTTCAGGGACTGCTTCCAACTCCAGCAACCCAGGCCCGAGACCAACGTCCCAAAGTATCGGACCCCTGACCGATTTTTGTGGGCATTCTTTTGTTAATTTTTTGCTTATTGTTGTTCCTGGGCATCTCAGGTTTGCATGCCTGTCCCTACAGTAGTCTTTAAAGCTTCTGTAGAGACTCCCCAGACAGTTTAGTTCTCTTAATCTCTTGAATAAGGCTGGCCACCAAAGTTTATAAAATACACCTGAGATGTGAGATGTCCACAAATATTCCAATAAGATATTTTGCCCTAGATTTTTCTACCAGGATAAAAGCAGCACAGATTGCATCCTCTGTAGACATGCCCTTCCTAAATCCGTACTGTTGAGGGTGCATTACCACCTCTTCTTTATGTTTTTGCAGTCGATTATGTAGAATTTTCTCCTCCAGTTTTGCACATACATTAAACAAACATATTGGTATGTACGACTTCGGGAGTTGTGGGTCTTTGTCCTCAATTTTACTCAGAATTACCACTTCAAACCGCTTCCACACATTTGGGATTCATCCCTGAGCCAAGTACTCATTCATGAGCGGGGCCATAAAGGGTTCTATCCGTTCATTGATTTCCTGAATCACCTCTACCCTGATTCCATTAGGTCCAGGTGCCTTCTTTCTTTTTATTCCTGCTACTAGTTTTTTAATCTCGTCCTGTGTTACTGGTTCCACTATCACGTTTTAATTATTATATGCAATTTTAATATCCTGCTTGGATCTTTAATTATCCTCATCCCCCTTCTCCAGGTTATTATCAGGGAGAGACACGTCCATTAGTAGCCTAGCTTATTCCTCCCAGCAAGTAGTCATTCCTCCTTCTGGTTTATTGAGTGTTGAAATGACAGCTGGGGGTCTAATTTTCTCTGTTGCAATCTGCTCAATTATTCTTGAACAAATATTTCCCAGCTATAATTTTTAACAATCTTCATTGTATTTTCAAATTCTTCTTTCCTTTTCTGGTAGTAGGTAATTTTAGAAAACTACACAAACCATTGTATTTTAAGCCGTGTGGACTGTCAGCGATTGAGACTCTCTCGCTGATTGAGACGGACACCTTAAGCTTAGCAACAGAAACATAAAATGAGTCCTAATAAAGTAATACCAGCAATTAGAGTTATCCTATCACACTCACTCACGTACAGCGCTTGGTGTTTGAATGGGCCATGAACGTCGGGTGTTATGTAGACTAGAGATGGAAATAATAAAATGATTTTAGTGATCAAATATTTATTCGATTCTTTGAGAAATAATCGAGTTAATCGAATGACTCCTTAGATTGATTTTGAGAAGTAGAGAAGAAACAATAGTTATCAGAACGATGCTAGCCATTTTAATAATTCCTCGTTTTGCCCTGTCATACTATCCTATTAATCATGATGTATCCCTCTCGACACGCAATTATTTTTTTTAGCTTATCAACCTTCGTGGAATATTTAATTCCATGTAATGTCAAAGGACAAATGTAGAGAAGCTACTTAATACATCCCAATATACGCATTAGTCACACAATTACTTTGCCACAAATAGTCACATATTTTCTTGAGAATAGTAACAAAATATAAGAATATATATTTCTTACACGTTTTTGGCAGTGTGAAAATAATTTAAATATAAATATTTTCTGAGACTCATCCATCCTAATCATACATAAAAAGGTGAATTTTTAATGTGTACCTAATATACATTTTAAAAACTAATACATTAATTATTTGTGAGTATGAATCTTTTCAGGCCCCATCCTCCATAATTATTTAGTAGACTGTACTTCTAAGATAATTTGAAGTAGTGTAAAAAAAACAACAATAGTTTCAATATTGCAACAGGTGACCTGGTGGTCTAGCTTGGTGTCAAGCTTCTATGCTGGCGGCCGGGGTTCAATCCTCGGTCCCGGCAAAGATTTATCTGATTACCAAACCCTTCCTTCACCTCTGACAAGACATCTTGTGAATGTGAGGAATACCAGGCCTCCACCGTGGTTCGGATTCCACGTTAAACTGTAGATCCTTCATTTGATCTCCCAATCACCCTACCATTACACATTAGCGTAAGTGCGTATAACCCGAATGGGTGGTAAGACGTGGTGCTAATAATAATAATAATAATAATATTGCAACAAATTAATATTTTTATTTAAGAATAAGGTGACCTGTTTAATTCACAAACCTAATATAGAAAAATAATCAAATCGATCTGTAATTTTAAATATAATTATTTTTTGGTTCCTTTTTGAAATGTATAGTCACTTTTATTTTGTATTAATATAACCCAAGAATCATTCTAAAGAGTAAGGTTGACTATCGCGTAGCAAAAGGACTATTTATTTAAAAAAATAATCTAACAGAAACGAATATTTTGTATGAGATAGCCTGATAAACATTAAAATTATAAGATTCAACTTCTTCAATACTGTGGCAAAGAAGTGAAGGGTAACCGAATGAATCGGCTGTCTTGCAGCTGTTTTAAATAATCTAATGAATCAATTATTCAGGATAATTGAGTTATTTAATTAATTCGATAATGCCCAGCACTACTGTAGAGCAGATATGTAAATGCTTGAATACTAGAATCACCCAACCCTGTGGCCGCTTAGTCCAAAACACTACTCTTGCACTGTACTAGACTGCCAACGACGGGGAGATCAAGGTTAGAATCTTGGTTAGGTGTACTGGGGTATTTTTTTCCAACATGGTTTACCACTCTCGATACATGAAAATGTGGGCACACTTTATCTAAATATAACTTTCATAATCCCTAAAACCATTGGTTTAATTAGTTATAAGCGTATACTAACCTGAATGGGTAGTAAGACGCGGTGCTAAAATAATAATACTATAATCAAAGCCTTTTACAAATAAATACCTGGGATTCAATCAACCGATCTTTTTACCCGTAGAATCTTCTGCAAATGTTATCGGGAGATTTTAATATCTAGTTGTATCGTACATATTCCCCCTCTGTTAGGACATAAATAACAAACTGTTAGAGAACAAACCCGTGTTTATATAATGATATTGTTAGCGCATGACAGAGCCAGACCATTATCCGGGGTCGAGGGGTTCAAAAGATGAGCTGGCCGCCCTTCTCGAGGGCTAGAGACACCCCCCACAACCTAGTTGCGACCTAGTTAGAGGACACGGAGGGGAATTTGTTTGTAGTTAGGGAGGATCTAATGCGGGGTTAAGGGGAGGCTATGGGGTTTATTTCTAGCGGTCATTAAGGAGCGGATTTAAGGTGGGGATGTAGGGAAGGAGATAAAAGGCCAGTGGTACTACAGTTTTTATGGAAACACTTTTTTTTGGTCGAAATAAACCAAATATTTCTCCAGTAGATACAGTAGAGTTAAAAAAAATTCACATGGTGACCTCAACACTGAACAGTACTTAAATATTTGTCAAAGGTGTCCTGGAATTTAATGTCGACTTTTTCTCTTCACTTAAAAAATGTATCATTAAATGTGAATATGCTCTTGACAGATATTCGACAACTATTGATATCACCATGTGAATAAAATTAAGCTCTATGTTTTTACTGGAGCGATATTTGATTTATTTTGGCAAAAATAAATTTTGCTAAAAAAATTTGTCTTTCCTTGCAATTTTAACTCTTCAGCCTTAAGTAGAGATTACAAACATAATATTTGCAAGAAACGGCACCCGTAATTGAATGGGGATGTAACTTTTGATGTAAAGTTTAGCTCAACTGTCAGAAAGTTTGATTTTGAGCCAGAAAGTCTCAACCGGGTGAAATTGGAAGGATTATGTTACCCATTGTGGTGCCACTGTTCAGGTGAGTGCTGGTGCACTTATTTAAATCTAACTTTTCTCGTCGTATCTCTTATTTGAAAGCCTTATACTTTATAACATATGTTTTACTAAAGTATTAATAAAATATATTTATTATAGCATATGTGCGTGTAGATATTTTGTTATTTTATAATACCAATAATGGGCACACATTACGAGACGTAAAAGGATACGGTCAAATTTAGAAGCATGGTTTAGTCTAATTAGGGTGATTTATACTAAATGGATTTCCACTCTCCCTCCCCGCAAATACTGGTACACCATCATCCACAACTGTTTCCAGCCTGAGGCCGGGTCACTTTAGTAAAATGCCTCCATCTTCCTCCACCCCTCCACCACCCTTCCTTATTTAATCGCTTCCATTGTTCTCCTTTAACTTGCACATTTTCTGTTATCTGTTCCTCCCATCTCTTTCTTGGCCTTCATTGCGGTCTTTTTCCTACGTGCCTTATTTCCATCATTTGCTTTGGCATATTCTCTTTTTCAATCCTCCATTACATGGTACTGATATTTTTTTTATCAACTCTACCTTCTTTATCCCTGTACTATTCGTGTAGTGAAATGTGAATAACCCGAATGAGCAAGGAGAAAAGTGGTGGAGAATAAGAGATATTTATTTTATGAGAGAGGTTAGTAGAGCTCCTCAAGCCCGCAGTAAAGTGGTGGAGAATAAGAGATGTGTATTTCTTTACGGAGGTTAGTAGAGCTCCTCAAGCCCGCAGTAAAGTGGTGGAGAGTAAGAGATGTGTATTTCTTTACGGAGGTTAGTAGAGCTCCTCCAGCCCACAGTAAAGTGATGGAGAATAAGAGATGTGTATTTCTTGACAGAGGTTAGTAGAGCTCCTCCAGCCCGCAGTAAAGTGGTGGAGAATAAGAGATGTGTATTTCTTTACGGAGGTTAGTAGAGCTCCTCAAGCCCGCAGTAAAGTGGTGGAGAGTAAGAGATGTGTATTTCTTTACGGAGGTTAGTAGAGCTCCTCAAGCCCGCAGTAAAGTGGTGGAGAGTAAGAGATGTGTATTTCTTTACGGAGGTTAGTAGAGCTCCTCCAGCCCACAGTAAAGTGATGGAGAATAAGAGATGTGTATTTCTTGACAGAGGTTAGTAGAGCTCCTCCAGCCCGCAGTAAAGTGGTGGAGAATAAGAGATGTGTATTTCTTTACGGAGGTTAGTAGAGCTCCTCAAGCCCGCAGTAAAGTGGTGGAGAGTAAGAGATGTGTATTTCTTTACGGAGGTTAGTAGAGCTCCTCCAGCCCACAGTAAAGTGATGGAGAATAAGAGATGTGTATTTCTTGACAGAGGTTAGTAGAGCTCCTCCAGCCCGCAGTAAAGTGTTGAGGGCTAGGAGAGAACATAATGAGTGTTTTGATAGTATAAACTAAAGAATAACATCAATCCAGCGAAGGATCCAACTAACTTTAGATATATTTATGTTTATAGAGAGCTAAGAAAATATACTTATTACTTACAGACCACGAATTAACAAGCCCAATATGTACTGCAAACTGTAACACTTATAATAATAATAATAATAATTATTATTATTATTACTATTATGTCAACCTAGGTGCTCTTGGGTAACGTTCTCACCTCAAAACCCAATGTTCGTTGGTTCAAACCCAGCCGGGGTCGACGGATTTTTCCTTGAGTGATCAAAGTCCATGGCACAACTTTCTTCGGAAGGGAAGTAAAGGCGTCGCTACTATGTCGGTTGTGACATGTGAAAGAACCTAGGAAAGTATGTGAAAATACCTTTCCCGCCAAAATTGAAGGGCCCTTTTTCTCTCGCTCATAGAAATTCTCGTGTGCTCATATAATCAGTTGATTTATAAAGTGCACGTTAAAATAATACCACAAATAAAATTAAAAAACAAACAATTTATTTTAAGTTATTTACGCCACGTTTTACTACTCGTTCGGGCTATTGGTATTTGTACTAATTCTGCTAATGAGTTAATGCTGAAGTAGGTTTAATTTTAGAAGTTGTTTACTCACATGTGCATGAAGGTAGAGTGAAAAAGCATTTAGAAAGTTCACCCTCAGTACACCCGACTGGGATTTGAACCCCTATCTTCCCGTCATCGGCAGTACAGCTTATTGCAAGAGTGGTTTAGATCATACGATCACCGAAGCGTGACGTCACAGACGAGCTTAGATTATAGGAAGATGTTACGCATGCGCTGTCTAGTTGTAAAAGTTTGCGCACGTGTAGTGATTCAAATGACGTCACAGACACAGATAGCTATTGGCCGAGTCCAGTATATAGGGAGGAAGATCTGAAATCATCCGAAACTATGAAAAGGAATGAGGAATCAGGATACAGACTATTTTTCTGGAGTAGTCTTAAGTCCCATCTATAGAATCCGTATCCATAAGTCCATAGTCCGTAAGAAACCGATACCACAGTATTAGATTGCTATGGCTACAGAGTCCTGATCCTTATTCTGATCCTGGTCCGTACTTTGTAGAAGTTGGCCAGCTTTTAACTTTCCGATGACTAATTTATACGGACTACCAATCACGGTTAAATAAATGTGTGCGCGCTCATAGTAATAAAATCACCAATGGCAGCGAAAGAAGCCGTTGCTAATTATAGCTTAGAAAGTTCAAATCAGGTTTTAAATAAAGTTATTGTCATTGTATTTAATATAAATTTCAAGTATATTACGGATGCTTTCTCAAAAAAGTTATTTTATTTTATTGATCAGCTGACTGCTTGGCCGGTGCTCCTTGCTGTAGATAAATTTCTTTTGAAGAGTTTCATTGTACGAAGTCTCTAACGTTTCATCCTAGGAGCTGGGGTCTCTGATTTCATCATAAGTGCAAACTTTGTGAGAATCATTAGAAGTGTTGTTTTCTAAGTTAAGTAAGTTTGTAAGTCCAGTGCTGAAATAGCCCTTTGTACAGATTGAGCATCTTAAATGACGTTAATTTGATTGAATACATAACGCATTGTAGGTTATATAATATTAGCTTTAATTTTGTTTTTGTAAAATAAATTTCATCTTCATCTCAAACATTAAAGGTAAAAATAAAACTAATTTACTGGATTTTTGTGCTCATTTCTCTCTCTCTCTCTCTATTTCCAACATATCCATCTATTTCCATCACTCAAGCGCTAATATCAAATTTGGTAGCACTTCTAGGGTCTCGGGAGCGCCCCAACTTAACGGATTATCTTTCCCTCTATGAATCATCCATCTCGCCTTCCTCATTTCACTCCCCTTCGTCCTTTTCAACAATTTTCCATGTTATCTTGGTCTCCATCTCTATCTCTCTCGTGTCACGGTTATTTCTCCGCGGGTTTTATAGAAACTTTGTTTGTTGTTCACAAAGAAAGTTAGGTTAATTATTATGTTGGCGATAGTCTCACAACATCTCTAAGGTATAGCAAGAACACGGTAGGGAGAACAATAGCTGACCGTTACCACAGTTAATAAAACTACTTTCATTTATTCATGCGTCAAGACGTGAACTATAGCTGTCCCTTTGAACAGAGGTTTTTCAGGACATTAACCCATCCAGGATGTACTCACTTAACTACACTATTAGGATAAAAATAAGGAAGATCGAATTTCTAGGAAATGTATCTGCATTTGCGTGGAGGGGAGGTGACCACTTAGATAAAAAAAACTTAACACACTCAGCCGGGGTTCAAACCTCAAACTCCCTGTCACTGGTGAACTAGATCAGATGATACCTCGGCACACGTGTCCAGCGATTCGGGGTGACATTTTATCAATACCTATACAATAATACTAATAATATAGAGGGGTCTAAACTATAAATTCACTTTTTAAACTAAGGTATTTTTTTAATTGTGAAACTAAAATAAACTAAAAAAAAGTGACTTAAAGTAACTTTTTGTCAGTTTAAGCAATAAGTAGTGCCGTCGAGAGCCATAAGTAAGTAATTTGGCTGTAAGTAATTTGGTCGGGCTCTAATGTGCAACTTTTCAGACCCCTCACAAGCCTAAAAAAAGGAACTTCAAAGACTGTGCACTTTTCATATATTATATTGTTATGTAAATAGCAAAACTATTACATAAGTTCTAGCAACGATTTTAAGAAAATTATTCCAGAAGTTTGTCCCAGGGCAACTTACCTACTATTCAATTATGCATGATATTTTTTTAGAAATACAACAAACATACACACATTTGTTTTATATATTTTAAATTGAAAAGTGGTAGGAAATAACTTAAAATAAAAGGCTTACCTTTTGATTACTTTGTACGTCTGTTTTATTTCTTGGGTTCTCTTTTTTAAATCTAACAATTTCGCCAAGACTTACCAACTTAACAGAATATAACTGAGTTATTTAAAATTTGCTTTTCAAGCTTTTCTATCAGTGAACATTTGAGTGATGGAGTCAAATATCAATGCCTATTCAAGTCTTGATTCAATGGATAGTGTTCCCAGATCAATTAGTCTTTGTTGACCCATTATAGATCTCAAGCAGGTCTTTATTTTGCTAAGCACACTAAAAGATCGTTTTACCTTGAGCAACATAAACTGAGAGTGCGCAAGCAACGCATACATTCAGAAATAAGTTTGCAATATTGAGTTATGTTATTTTGTTGAGCAATTTTAGGGACTGCAGAATAGATTTTGAAATGTTTGTCTTGTGTATAACTTTAAGATACTTTACTTCTTCTGTTAGGTCACCAACATTTCATCATCCACTCAAGTTTAAATGGTGGTAATTAGTGTATTTAAATTAAATTTCGTATTATATTTCACTTTTGTTCCATTTCGCTAAAACATTTATATTTTCACCTAAAATGCGAAGAAAAAGTCTCGAAACCAAACTGGGGCCTCAGGGATTTTGCCTCCTCGCTCGCTCCCCCCCCTCCCCCCACCGCTGACTCGTCACCCTCTCGGTGGGTCTGGGCATAAACAGCATGTATACACAAAAGTTATATTCTTAAAAATATAAGATTATATTTGATTAATATGCGGCTAGGTATTGCCCTTTCGATCAATGTGTGCACAATTATTTTACACAACGTTCTAACCTCGTCCCCTATCAATAATGTTTGACTGCTTTTCATCTTTCAAGTCATGTATTCGATTGTAAACATTCGAAAAGAAGAAGTGACTAGTGTTGCGATCTAGCAATAAGTATTGGAACTTCTTGGATTATATATTAATTTTCCAGAACGCAAGTTTTGACAAAGAAAATTCATGACCAAACTTAGTTTTTTTATGTGATGTTTGTAACTGAATTAAAACATATTCTTAGTAATGGCCATACCCCATCAAGGTTTTTAGTTAAATTTATTGAAATAAAAATATAACTGTATTAGCAAAGCACATTAAACAATTTTGTTAAAATTACTTAATTTGTGACTATTTGCCTATGTATTTAATTCCTCATACAGCCATAAGTGACACATTTTGAAGTTAAGCTTGTTAGTATAGTTAAATTTATACTTTAAGTTTAAATATTCTAACGTGTAGACTTGTTTTGGATCGTTCAGCCTTATTTATTTTTTATATGTGTTGATTAAATGCAAGTGGTTCAAATAAGGTCTTAGGCAGACAAATATTATTGGGGTTTTAAAAATTCATTAGTCTAGTTTTATTTATATACATAGAACAACATTTTACTTATTTTAGAGAAAAGTGTTTGTAATACTTGGGTTGATTATTCGCAAATTAGTTCACATAAAAAATATTGGTGGAATTTTGTTTACAAAATTGATAACATTTTTTACAAAATTGGTAACTTTTTTAAAAAAATTGTAACATTTTTACAAATTTGATAAAGGCTTTTTACAAAATTGGCTACTAATTCAACTTATTTGAATGCGTGCTTTGTCGTGATATCTGAATATAGTAAAATGTTATCAATGTTGATTTAAAATATCTGTTTGTATTCTATTAAAGTGCTTCCATTATCTTACTTTATAATTGTGATTTTCAACCAAATTATGCAGGAGGTACGCTGACAGGCAGCCTCATAACTTATCGTTAGTTGAATTCGTGTGCATTGGATTATTATATTGTTTTCAATGTTAATCTTAGCTTAGATAACATCTTGAGTGTGAAAACATTTAATTAAATGTGACAGTGTTAGTCTAGAAATAAGATTTAAAATAACACTTTAAGGTAAAAGACATATGCCGGGTGGTATTTAAACCCCTACCTCATATTACCCAACTAAGCTAGAAGTGCTGACCACTAGTTTTTAAATTCAAAGATGTTATATATTAACCAATCTCCGAGTCTTGTTTCAAGATCCACAACTTTACCTCTTCGTTTTTAGGGTACCCCCCCTTTAAGGCCTCATCCTTTTTATTTCTCACTTTAATGAGGTGTTACGCTGTCTAGGAGGTCGTTGCGATCTTATTTTACTGTGTAATTACCCCTTAATGATGTGGAGGATTGCGTCAGCCTGAAGAGCCCGACTTTAATTGACGGATGCAGTCAATGGCTTAATGGATGTTGGGGTGGATACGGACATTTTAATGGCTCATTTATAACTGAAGATACAAGCAATTCTTTGATAGTCAATGATTGTATTGTACTTATCAAATATGTTATTTTTGGACAGATTTAGTTAGACCGGCCTGATTCAATCATTGATTAATTAACTGATTCATTCATTTATTCATTCATTTATCTACTAACGTATCACTCAAATTGGTGGCCACTCCGTGCGTACTCCGTAGAAGTTGATCAACTTTAACTTTCTAAGGACTAGTTTATACGGACTACCAATCACAGCTGATTAAATATGTGCATGCACGTTGGGATACAGCTTTAACCTCAAAATAAATAATTTATAAATAGATTTTATTTTGTGATTGGTCAAATTCTTGTTAAAGATCAAATTATATATATAAAGGAAGCACGAAAACAATATTAGAAGTGAATACCAGTGCCTACATTAATTTTGTTTTGCATTTTGAGGCTCATTTATTTTAAGTTTAATAGTTAAAATAGTGTTATAAATATATTTATTGCAATTTTACTTACATTTTAAGTTTATCCTGGAAGTTTTCTCAACAAAGTTTTTTTTAAGTTTATTTTATTGATCAGGTGACTGATCGGCGCGCTTTCCTTGCTATAGACGATTTTCTTTTGAAGTTTTCTATTGGACAAAGTCTCCGACTATATAATTGTTGGGAATGGTCACGTGATCACGGATATGAACTGTGTAGTTACGAATATAATTTCTTAAGGAGCAGGACCTACGGTTACGGAGTCTGTGTCAGGGCCTTTAATCTTCCATAAGAGTTAAACTATTAAGTCGTGCGCATGCGCATTAGCACTTCAACTGTAGAACATATTTCTAGCGCTCACACTATATTGCCAAACTGCGTACAAAGTCTTATCTACCACGCTCACACACGACACAGTTGCTAAACATTACACCAGAAAAGTGCTAATCACAATAGATTAACATTGTTAGGGGTAATAAATAAGCTATAACATATATTTAGATAGATTACTAAACTATTTAAACTAAAACAGTATTTATATGAAATGAAAATATTGTGTGCTCACGGCCACCCCTAAGTACTGGAAATATATACATTGTTGCACTAGATTAGATTCCAAATTTGGGCTCATCATTTCCAAATTTATAATGAATTAGGTCCATGTGGCACAAGTATGCTAAGTAATAAATATTTGTCCCCGCACAAAAATACCGAAAGAAAATGTCCCCATTCTGAAATTTAAAAGCTGATATTTTATTAAATTGTGATAATGGCAGTTATAAATGTATGCTCTTGTAATGTAATTTTTCAATGCCAGCCATAAACTAGTTGAAAACCTTATCTCATCAATCTTTTATGACATAAAAAAAAGGCAAGACTAGACTTTAATTACGGAAATTAATTTTTGGCAGTGTTGAATAATTGAAGCGTAGAATTTGTAATACCGGTAGTTGTATTATTATCATTCAATATTTCTGTTATTCAATACATGTGCTGTCTATTGATGGCTTGTTAAAACATTATTCTAGGTCATCCGCATCTGTGGGCGCGTGAATTAAACATCAGGCTCGTCTAAACTGTTCTTTAAATTTAAAATTGGCACTTAGACATGTCAATCGAGGCCAGGACCTTTGGCTTAGTACGCCAATGCTCTTACCAGTGAGCTACCCAGGAGTATTCCAAATGCCCTGCGTCATTCTTCAGCTAAATTTTAAAGTAGAGTGTGTGATGGACGTACGGAAATCATCAGTTACATATGCCATCCAAACTGGTTTTCTAGTGATGAGGAGGTTGAGGTTTGAGTCCCGGTTGTACAGAGATTTTTTCTAAATGATTTTCCACTTTGCCTCTATAAAATGAGGGGTGGGGGTGGGGGGAATGGCTATGAACGATATCCTAACAAATACCTACTTCATTATTGTTAATCTATGGATAGCTCGGGTGGGTTGTAGGTCGTATTGTGTGGATAAAAACAACAAAACAACTTAATTCACTTTGTAGATGAGCTTGAAAGTTGTGGCACGAGCACGATAACTCTGGGGGCACAGGTAAAACCTACTCAGTGCCTGGACTAAGCCCCAGCCTTCCTAATCGGATACAAGAGTGCAACTACTACACAACCCAGGTCAGTGACGTCATGCCTCCTTGTTGTAGAAAGTAGTTATTGTGTGATGGCGCTTTGTAGACGCCTCCTACACGACCAAAACATGCCCTGTTAACAATGTGTTGACAAAGGAGCTTAATCTCGAACAAGACATCAATCATGGCTGCCATTGAAATGGCCGTGCATTCCTTGTTAGTGATTAATTGTTAATGTTAAGGGAAGTTTGAGACACACTCATTATGGACCATAAGAACTTTTGAGGAGAAGGTGGGGGGGGGGGGAATTTTCACCCTAGAGTAAGTCTTCACAAAAACAAAATGTGTTGACTTTAACTTAAGATAATTATACACGTATTTCAGTAGTGTGTGTATCGTGGATTAATAATACCTAAACCCGAACGGATAGTAAGATGCAGTGCTAAATAATATAATAAAAATACCTAGCATATATTCTTCTCTAGCAGGATCAAGTATAGGCTAAGATGGCCTGCAAAGCATTTGTATATCATTTAGTTATTTTATCCACCAAATAATTATTACTCCTTGGCCGAAATACCCGGATTTAATTTCGCTAATAAGATAGAGATTAGCATGGTATAATATATAGAAAATTTATTCAGATTTACTTGGAGAGAGAGATATTGGTAAATATTTAAACAATATCTTCAGTACCCGCGGAATATATTAAAACCCCTGGATTAAGCCGATCCGTTTGATGTCCATAAGGTGACAATGTATCAGTCAGAAGAATTCCTTCTATGGGCCTGAATGGAAAATCTAATAATGTTTTAAACATTACTAATATTAAGAACGAGCTAGGAACGTTCCTTAAAATATCTCATACCTATTCCTTTGTCTCTATATTGTACATTTAAAGTCACTGCCAAACGGTTCTGACTTTACTAACTCTCCTACTCTTGGCTCTCTACTTTGGGTAGTAGAAGTCACTGTTAGACTGTTTTGACTTTATTCACCCTCCTACTCCTGGCTCTCTACTTTGGGTAGTTGAAGTCACTGTTAGACTGTTCTGAATTTATTCACCCTCCTACTCCTGGCTCTCTACTTTGGGTAGTAGAAGTCACTGTTAGACTGTTTTGACTTTATTCACTCTCCTACTCCTGGATCTCTACTTTGGGTAGTTGAAGTCACTGTTAGACTGTTCTGAATTTATTCACCCTCCTACTCCTGGCTCTCTACTTTGGGTAGTAGAAGTCACTGTTAGACTGTTTTGACTTTATTCACTCTCCTACTCCTGGCTCTCTACTTTGGGTAGTTGAAGTCACTGTTAGACTGTTCTGACTTCATTCACTCTCCTGCTTCTGGCTCTCTACTTTGGGTAGTTGAAGTCATTGTTAGACAGTTCTGACTTTATTCACTCTCCTGCTCCTGGCTCTCTACTTTGGGTAGTTGAAGTCACTTTTAGACAGTTCTGAATTTATTCACTCTCCTACTCCTGGCTCTCTACTTTGGGTAGCCAAAGTCACTGTTAGGCAGTTACTGCCGTTAAAGCTTAGTCCTCAGCCGTGGGGGGTACCGGAAGGGCCCAACTACTCAATAACGAAACGGAAGTGGTTAGACCTCGGATCTGATAGCCCTCCCAAAGCGCGAAATGTCTAGTTAGGGCGGGGATTCCCCACGAGCGTCGTGACGGAGAGCGTCTGGAAAATGAGAGAATCGATACCCGGCTGGAGAGTACAGAACCTCCCTGTCCTTCCCTTCTCTGGGCGAGAGAGAGAGAGGACTGAGGAGCGATATTGACACAATAGTTCCACAGACCATCTGTTGAGACAGGCATTAGTTACATTCTATTCTCCGGGCTTCAAACAAAGTAATCTATAATTCCCGTAATGACTACAAGGAACTTAACTATGGAAATCAAACTAGGGAACAGGGATAGGAGGATGTATTTTAAAGTCTTTTTTAAGTATTTACCAGAAGAGAAGATGACAGACATCATTTTTATGTTTTGCAATAAAAATGTTCACCTAGTTAGGATTGAATAGTAGGCTCCCGTTTCGGAGTTAGCCATACTAACCATGCATTATCTATTTCATGTTAGTCCTTCTAGCTATACTATCCTTGCATCACACATCACTTGTTAGTCATTTTAGCCATACCATCCTTGCATAAAACATCACCTGTTAGTCCTTTTAGCCATACTATCTGTGAATCAAACTTCTTCTGTTATCAATTTTATCCATACCATCCTTGCATAAAACATCACCTGTTAGCCCTTTTAGCCATACTATCTGTGAATCAAACTTCTTCTGTTATCAATTTTATCCTTAATATCCTTGCATAAAACATCACCTGTTAGTCTTGTTAGCCATGCTATCCATGCATCCGTGCATCAAACATTCTCCAAGCTACCTGTTTCTCATATAATACATTCCTGCCGCATGTGTTCGGTATGTCAATGCTATAGGTTAAATTTGTCAGGCGTTTGTATTAATAGAGTCTTTTGTCCAAAACTTTTTTTAAACACTTTAGTATTAATACATAACACTCGCTAGCCACGCAACTAAAAAACTGACGTTTACTACTTCTTGCTTTTTCCCTTTAAATTCCGTTCTATGAATTTAAAGGCACCGCATGTGATAAATACTAAAAATGTAAATGTGCCCCATCAAACAATGTTTATAGACTCACAAACAGTAAAAACTCTTTTTAACTGTTGCTAATAAAATTGTTCAATAACCCCTTCTTCTACGCTGTAGCCCCTGAGGAGATAAACATTTTGATGTCTTGTATTGGGTGGGAGTTAAATGATGTTCGAAATATGATACAGTAAACGTATCCCTTTAATGCAACATAAAAATGGTAATTTCATGTTTTATATCCAAGTTATTGTTAGTTTTACATATTATTTTCATAGGGTTATATTTTTCCAGTCTATTTGTTACTTACAGCGTGTAATATATGACCTTAGCTCATTTCACTGCGCAATCAATATTACTTTAGCTAAGTGTGAAGAATTAAAACTTAGTTAGCGTGGTTTACCTATTAGATTGAGGTATTAAAAGAAAATTAATACCGGTATACTATTCTCACTAAACTATGATATGAACTTTGCTTGTTTACTAATAATTAGTAGTTTTCTAGTAGTGGGATCGTGACACAATTTATTAGTAGTAAAAATAAAACTACCTATGCAGCGTAAAAAAAGAGACCAGGTAGCAAATAAATGAAAAATGGATTGTGCCAAAATGTGTAGACACATTTAAAGCTGTCTAAAAATATTGTGTACTTGTCAAGCAAAAAGAGTTATGATTTCTTTCAAATCAGATATTCCTCATAAGCATTTCACTTTCTAATTAATTAATAACTAATTATTAAATTATAATAATATCCAGAAAACTAGACGTGTCATCCTTAATAATGACAGTAAAATACAGAAAAATGACGGTAACATCAACCATACTTATATTTGCACCCAGTACAACGATAGTTACTTGTGAAAGTGAAGCATTTTGTGGAAATTTGAATAATACTTATGTGAAAGTGCACTTAATTTATGTGGCTAGATATAAAACCTACCTTCAGGCTCAGGCAGGTCCTCTAGCCGTGCTACCAAACCTGACAGTTGCTATAACATGTATTATAGGACACATACCACGATATATCAATGGTACAACCTCCAAACGGTACCGCAGAGGAGTGACCGCATTGTCTGAAAGTGTGTCAAATATCGACCGAACCACCGAGGGAGGTCGACTCTAGTAGTTGAGAGGAAACACGCGAAGCAATCAGGCAACCAACAATTCACATTGATTTCCCTGGTTTTGCCTGGTTAGAGACAAACCGGACTTGCATTGTGAGCTCGTTATTTCACGCCTACCTCGGTCTCGCCTTTGATTTGAGGAAGCTGATCACGGGTAGTCCTAGCCTTGTGCCCCCAGATCACGTCCTAGAGATAATAATTACGTTGTGTTTCTCAGGGAGGTAACAGAGCTAGCTATACGTTGTGCCTATTGATGAAATATAAAATTGGCGTTTAAATATTTTAATACTAAACACGCATGGAGTCACAGACGTAAACGTATCCCATTACGCCTCCAGTCATGTCTAATCAACTTTGGCGCACAGATCGTGACTAAAGAATTTCATAGCTAACGATTTTTTTCAATAGCAATTTTTTACAGTACAAAATTGAATAGAAAGTGGTCCATTTATGTTAAGTATTGCCCTTTTAGCTTTAACTCAACGTAATTATAATATTATTGATCTCCCTGGTATTTGAACCCAAGTCTCAGTATGATGTCACTGCTACATGTCTAAGACCAGTTACTCCAAGCAGTAATCTTGGCCTTTCATTGATCCGTCTCAACGTCAGACTATTTCCAGCTCGACTTGGTTACTTTTCCATCACAGGATAGTAATACGAAGGAAGGGGAAGTTCATGGTACCTGGGTACAGCCCTATGTCGGATTATCCAACTACAATAAATAAGAATATTCCTAAAAGAAGAACGGGACTGTCATTTTACCACACAAATAATATTTAAATTGCCATGAACTGACATTATATTGGTTATCTAAGCTATACGTGAAATATTTAACAATACAATGCACCTAGATTTTTTTTAAATCATATTTAAAATGCTTATCACAATTATGTGTTTGCGTTTTCTTCATTTCTGCCAAAACTAATCGTATTTTGCTTATTATTGGTCAAAATTTAATCATTTGTTTAATATTCTATTCCACATTTTGGCATATCCTCTCTGTGTTAATTTAAACATAACAGAATGTGGTGATTGAATTAAAACTAAATCAATACGTGTTGGTAGCTTGTTTGTTTTATTTATTTTACTCACCCCAAACCCATACAATTTTAATAAACTTAACAAAGACTATAAAAGGATTTTTGTGGGATGTTTATAAATCCTCAAATTGAGGTATTCATAGAACTGGTGGTGGCATTGAGTCCATGTTTCTTTAATAGCATCGTTCCCTCCGGACCCAGCCCACTATGTTATTCGTGCAGTATTGGTTAAATAGTAGTAAAACCATTTTGATATAAAAGCAGAAAATTTCAGTTTATTTACTGTTGTTTTCAAGCTAATCTCTAGGATTTAATTTTATCCAAACATCGTTAAATGTTTTTCAGACGATCTCTAATTACTTACACTCATTATTTGTGATAATAGTTTGAATCGTGTATTGCTTGTAGAGTAATTCCGTTAAAGTATAAACTGATTGTAAGCTTATTATTTACATTTTGACCCATTGTATATAAATACATCTTTTATGAAACATTTTCTTCCAAAAAATGCAATATATTGCACCTCTTTTAATTTATTACTAAGGAAATTGGCAAACGGCTTCAAATTCATAATTCATACTTATACAAACACAGCCATCTTAAATTTATCAAAAATTGATTTCGCCAAAGTTTCACATTTTCCCCCAAGTGTAAGGTAGATTTCTAAGTTAACTATGAGAAGAAAGGTGAAGAAAATTCACCCATGTAAGATGAGGTTAAATAAGATGCAGAACATGAACTGTTGTGGCAAGCAGTTGCTAGGGTGACGGTGGCTATGAGAGGGGTTGAAGAGCACACAGACAGGGGTTGGAGGAGTGGCAAATACACATAATAGATTGAAAATGAGCTCGGTCTCTCCGCCCGATCCTCAACCCTCATTCCCGATTCCCCCGTCTTAGAGCGCATTGAAGGGGAGAAGAATCCAAATCTGGTTCGTTTGCCTTCAGTTCACTTCTTAACAAGTTCGTCTTTTTTACTTTAGTTGCTGTCTTTACACCATTCAGTCATTTTTTCTATGTATCCCCTTTCACTAGCTCTTCATTTCTACCTTAATTTAATCTTTCACTCTTTGTCTATCTTATTCTAATAACTTTCTCTTTGTTATATCTATTTTTTGACCTGTCTAGTCACAGAATTTTTATCTTAATCTAATTCCTTTCTCTTTATTATTCCATTCGCTATTCTTGCTTAGTTGTGCCATTTCCCTTTTTCTATAATCTTTTACTTTTGGTATTATATTACATTTTTCTTGTCAAGGTATACTATTTCCATATCCTTTTTGTTATCATACTAGATCTCTTTGTCCATAGTTTCTAAGAACAAATTCAATCTCGTTGTCCTCCATGTAGTGTATTCTCTTCCTTTTGACCGATATATAATCTCTCCAGTTTCCAATGTCAGATAAAGATACTCCGAGTATACTCCCATTATTTACTATCCATACAAACTACTGACCAAAACCTTTGATATGTTCATCATTATTCTGTCCACCATGGGAAATAAGCCCAACTTTCTCCACTCTTGCTTGTCTCTCTACCTCTATAGCTTCATTCTTTCTTGTGCCTCTTTAATTCCCACTCTTGCTTGTATCTCTCTTTATGTTAGTTCTTGCGGCTAACTGTACCTCGTGTATTTGTCTGTGTATGATTCCACCTCTCTAGTGTTGCGGTACAAGCAGAAAAAAAAACTATTTTTTAAACTTTTTACTTTGGACCCATGGGAAGGAGGGAGAATTGTTCTTAGTTTCTTTTTTTTCATAAATATATTTCTCTAAAAAAACCAATTTGAAGTGGTCTTATACTAGAAATTTTCTAAAATTAGATGTCCATAGAAGCTATTTGGAATGGTCCTCTCTTAGATATTTATTTCTATTTAATTAAATGCCCTTAAAAACCATTGAAAGTGGTCTTACCACAACACATTTTTGATAATTGAATATTTTTAGAAGCTAATCGAAGTGGTCCTCAATTGGATTTTTATAAATATTAAGAGCGTGCATCACGTTCCAATCAACTCTGTGATACAAACTTCTAGAAAAATTAATTTACACGAAAACTATTGCACGCGGACCATTTCTAATTAAACATTAATGGAGATAATGAATTAATAGATGCTCCTTAATAATGAAGTTTATTGAAATATTAAATGATGTTTGGATAAAACTGCATTGAAAATGCCGTTTTTGACCATTTTAGAATAACTTCACAGCTAAATATTGTGCACAAATCTTCAATCTCTCATAATAGAGACATACTGTAGTTATTAACCTTGTCGCTCTGTCCCCCCATCGTCACTGCGGAAAATTTCTAGTGATAATTCAAATACGAATGCACTGCACGTATTTCTGTCATATTGTATCTGTTTTGATTTCCCTCTTACTACCATACCGCGCGCGCGCGCACACACACACACACACACACACACACACACACACACACACACA
>CABFOV010000031.1:159439-218005 GCA_902141375.1 Timema poppense | reverse complement strand
GGTGACCTGGCGGTCTAGGGGTAAGGTGTCAGACTTCTATGCTGGCGGCCGGGGTTCAATCCTCGGTCCCGGCAAAGATTTATCTGATTACCAAACCCTTCCTTCACCTCTGACAAGACATCTTGTGAATGTTAGGAATGCCAGGCCTCCACTGTGGTTCGGATTCCACGTTAAACTGTAGGTCCTTCATTTCATCTCACAATCACCCTACCATTACACATTAGCGTAAGTGCGTATAAACCGAACGGGTAGTAAGACGCGGTGCTAATAATAATAATAATAATAATAATAATAATAATAATAATAATTGAAAATTTAAAAATCCTGCTTCGGGGTGGATTCGGACCCCCTTCCGTCCACCTATGTTAAAAAATTCAAATCTCTGCATTCCATAGATTTGGTTGTGCATAGCACACAAACAAACAAATAAACACATACACAAACACACACAGGCAATCACTTTCTTTTATTATTGTACATAGTAACAAAACTTATTCAATGTAGTCTTTATTCAAACACTTTGTGAGCCTAAAACTACAGGTAGAGGCGGCCGACAGGTCTCTGCTTTGTTTGTATTTCAGAATACAGAAAACCAATCGACAAAAGAGTGACAGACTCCAGAGGTAGGGAAAGTAATAGAGTGGTGCGGGTATTTCCTCTCCTCAAGCAGGTACTTACTAAGTTCGAGAAGGAAGATAAGAACAAAAAGGGAATTTGGTCTTCTATTCTGCAGCACCTTAATATGTTTCTGTAAAATAATCTATTATTTAAGTTATGCTCGGGTGTGAAATGTGATGGTCTTTTTTCAAACATGTATCTATGATCGTGCTTAGGCAAAGCTTGCATTGTCACTGGAGTGCGACGGCCACCCTGTGACTGCGCTCGTTTGTGCACTTAGATTGTAGACTAGGTAATATTTTATTTCTAAGATTGTTTATTTATTAATTGCCACAACTGATTTTTCATTGCCATGCTTAGCTTAGGATTGTACACTAAGGAAGTTACAAAATTATGACAGCTGGATGTTCACCAATAAAGCAAGAATGCTATAGCTAAGTACGTCAAAGCTCGATCTAGTACATTATGAAATCGAAGTGACCAGAATATTATGAAATATATCAATGTCCAAATTTGTGTGACACTAATTTTAATCAAATTTCTGTTAAATTTTATTTCTATATTATTACTGCATTGATTTTTTATTATAGTGATCATAATTTTAGTTTCAAACCGATCCAAACTACATAATCAGAACCTTTTTTCTTTACTTTAGTAGATAATTTTTATACCAAACACTTATTAACTATAGCTGTGATTTAAAACAATATTAAGGTATAGCTATGAGTATTTTTCATATACTTTGTACTGGAAACAATTTTAATCACTTTACTAAACTCTTTTTTATTGTGATAAAAACATTTAATTTTAAGAAAATCTGTGATTATTAATTGTATGAAAATATTGTTCTATTATAGTAAAATAATCTTATACTGAAAGATTTTTCAGTGTAATTTTTTTAAATATTTATTTCTATTCCCCTTTACTAAAATTATGAGATATTTAATTTTCCATACAGACAAGAGAAGGTGTTGGACAAGTCTAATTGGACAAAACATTATGAGCTCTTTGTTATGTAATCCTAAAGCGCGTTTAGGGAGATAAGCTTAATGTTCAGATTTGATTTTGTTATAAACTGATTTAAAACCGATTCGTTAACTCTCATTGTACATTAGTATAAAATAATAATACTAATATTTAGTACCACGTTTTATTACCCGTTCAAGTTATACGCTTAAGTACTAATTACGCTAATGGGCTAGGATTTGAGAAGGATGGATATAGAGGACGTGGACCTGCATTTGCGTGGAGAGAGATTGAAAAACCATTTATGGAACCCGGTTCAACCAAGCGAGATTCGAACCTCGGACTCCCCGTCCTTGGCAGTCTAGCTCAACACTTAGTATAAAATAATGTGGAATATAATCATTCCAATGTTTAAAATAAGGGGGTATTGCCGATACCAAATATAAACTTAGGAAACCCTTTTCATTGTATTTTCTATTAATTTAACTTTTTTTTAGTTTATTAAATAACGTATCACTTGTATATTTTGTTTGTATTAATTTGACAACAAAATGTAAAAATAAATGCAACGTTTACAACATAAATATTTAATTTTAATTACTGATATATTTTGTGTGCCGTGTCTTACTTCCCATTACGGCTATCCGCGTATTTACTCCAATGGATAAGAAATGAGGAAGGTAAAATGTTTGAGAAATGTGCCCGTATTTGCGTTGAAGGAGAATTATAAGCATATTAGAAAAAACACTCGCAGTACACTGATTCCAGTTATTTGCAGTCCATTCTAATGAAGAAGTGAATCCTAAAGAATTGTGACAGCAGAAGCTGGTCACAAAATAATTAATTTACAAGTGCATTTCCAAGACTCGTGTCACTTACGTTTAAACCGTAGAAGCTTTGGCGTTGTATATTTATGTCCAACACTTGTAATTGTTTGAAAAGTTTTGGTCAATGAAAGTGGGGTAAGGCGGAGTAAGTGATTACCACTACCTGGACTATTGTACTCGGAGAGACGGCAGCTCTTAGCTCTCAGCTTGCCTTTCTCATGAGGAACATTTTGCAAGTGAGTTGTTTTAAAGACTTCTAACTTTGAAGCGCTATTATCACTGTATATTTTAAGTTCTACCTTACTCGAGGGGTCCAGAAAATCTCCCGTAAGGCTATGTATCTGTTATTTCCTTGTCTGTACACTAGGCTAATAACCCTAGGATGTTTCTCGACACGTCGCGGGAATGTTCCGGGTTGGAAACCCCTCGGGGTTTGCTTCCCGTTCTGGTGTACTGAGATTGATTTCTCACCCCGAGCAAATGCGAATACACATTCTATCTAGTCTAGTTATATCAAACGGAAAATCTGATCGACCAACAAAACACATTTTATTTTAATTTGCCTAGCCTACATATTTTCTCACATCCTATTTGCTAATAATAAAATTTAATTTAGCTTCGTTAATAAATTATATGTAATGTATCGTTACTTGATCAATTGTGATCGTTGGGTATTGTCACAGCGCAATAATCGCGACATATATCGAGGTTCGAATCCTTGTGGTCACTCCATCATCTAATTCTGGCGGAGAAGGTTGGAATCAAATCCCTGGTGGAACATTTTCTTAATTAATATATTTACGTTTAGCAGGAAAGGGTGCTTGTAACTCATCTGGTTATGTAGGTAGTGGTCATGGTTTGAATCTCCTCTGAGGCGTATTGTCACTCTCGTGTTTGGCTTGTCTGCTGAGAACGAGGAGAGCATGGTTTGAACCTCAGCCGGTGGCACTGAGGGGGATTTTTTACATGCAATTGCGTGTGCACTTCCTCACGTTATGCTATGTATGGCTCTTAGACATCAACATTGATCATCTGCAGCTCACATGAATCCTTTACTGGCTGTCAGTATCTCACTGACTTGACGTATGAATATATTTAATTTGTTTGGTAGGAGGAACAGTTTAGAATATTCACACATGACTCTTGAAATAATTGTGCTTTTCGGTCAAAACCCTACTATATGATTACTTTACCGTAGATAAAAAATTAAATCGTTAATGGCACTCAGCACAGCACTCTTAACGTAATAATTAGGAATCTGTCTGGTAGTGAACATATAATGAATGCCCTGGGGCCCCAGAAAATTAACAGAAAATGCTTTCTTCGATAGTTTCTTCACTCATAAGTAATCAGGCTTCGAATTGACAACATTATACACTGCGCCAATGGGCACACATTAAAATCATGAACGACGGTACGGGGAATAAATTAACTTTACCACCCAGACCTAGTAATAACAAGGGTCCCCCGGTGAATAACTCACAGAGCCGTACTGAACCAGTGCCAGCTAGTATGTTCAGCCACCTAGTAGGGCCCCTGATGGGGAAGGGGGTTCAATGAAAACTACAGTGAGACATTTCCAATAGCTCACACTTTATATTAGACAATCGCAGAGATATGATACTCCCCCTTCCTCACAGACAGGCACGTCGCGGGAGAAGTGCCCAAGACTGCACGCTTCACCCTACCCAAAACCCTTGGGGCACACATTAATGGTCACACATTAAAATCAAATGGGCTAAACCTATGAGCCCTTATGGTGGCCTCTGTTGGGTGGTATGGTCTCGGGGGAGGGTGGGGGAATTAACCGGTCATGGAAAGAAGGCTAATTGACATCACAATACACTGCTCACGGAAAATAACCTCGAGGGAGGGGGATGTGGGTGGGGGAATAACGGTAAATTAACCAGATCTGGAAAGTAGGTTAATTGACATCACAGTACACACTCTCGCTCACGGAAAGTAGCCTCCAGGCTGTACCAAGTGGGCATACACACTACTTTTATACTCAATAGAATCAAACTAAATAAACACAATTTACATTGCAAAACCACAAATTAGCTGAAAAATACCTAATATTAAGATGCAAATGTAAGCACGCTAACAGTAGTTCTCTTACGTGAATAGATGTTTCAATGGCTAACAAAATAAATAGTTTTGATTTACTATCAAAGACCCGCCTCGGCGGCGTACTTAGCTAACGCACTAGTATTGAGCTTGATTGCCGGATAGAGGTTCGAATCTCGGTCGAGTGAACTGGGGTGATTTTTCATAAATGGTGTTACACTGTCTCTCCACGGAAATGCGGGCTAACTTCCTCTAAATTCAACCTTCCCAATTCCTAATTCATTATCGTAATTAGTACTTAAGCGTATAACCCGAATGGGATGTATGTCACGGTGCTAAATAAATTTAAATAATACTATCAAAGAAACAAAACTAAATAAACATAACTTACATGCGAAACCATAAAATAACTGGAAAAATAGCTAAATTTAATACGCAAATGCAAGCACACTAAAAGTGGCTCTCATACGTGGAGCCATTGTAGCAATGAACTATAAAAGACATTTGCTATTAGGCAAGCGCTACGCATGAATATAACCCTAGCTTTATTTATCTAAATCATAGATAAAACGACAGGTGACAGTTTACTTATGTGAATTTTATTATTTTTGAAAGAAACGGTGACCTGGCGGTCTAGGGGTAAGGTGTCAGACTTCTGTGCTGGCGGCCGGGGTTCAATCCTCGTTCGCGGCAAAGATTTATCTGATTACCAAACCCTTCCTTCACCTCTGACAAGACATATTGTGAATGTGGGGAATGCCAGGCCTCCACCGTGGTTCGGGTTCCACGTTAAACTGTAGGTCCTCCATTTCATCTCGCAATCACCCTAACACTACACATTAGCGTAAGTGCGTATAGCCCGAACGGGTAGTAAGACGCGGTGCTAATAATAATAATAGTAATAATAATAATAATAATAATAATAATAATGTGAAAGAAACATTATTTACCTTCTAATGTGAACGCATACATAAAATTATTGAAAACATACCTCCAAAACACTCGTTGCCAAGGAGATTTATAATACTACTAGAACTACTTCATATCTTCATACGTCAAGTCTAATTATCTTTGTTGCCTTTAATATTTATTATAAATATAATAAAATATTAAGTAAAATTTTTTCAAACTATGGATATTAATTACCTGTATTTTCTCAATTGTACCTCCTTCAATCTCTATATGTCATTCCCGCTCGCCAAGCTCTGTCACTTAGAGCCAGGGCTTCGATCCTGCCCGGCTACTCTGTGCTTCTTCCTCTAACGAATCCTGGTGAACTCCCTTATCCTGTATCCTTGGATTAGGGAGAGCGTGGCCATCTGACCGTAATTATCGCACGTATATAATTTTGTTTATTAGTTAAAATCCACAGTACGTTTCGATAGATTAGTCGGTTCAAAACGTTCCTTTTGATCCCGTAGGGATTAAGTAAAGTGTTTAACTCTACGGACCAAATACCGTGGGCAATATGTCAACTTTTGTTGTGGGATAACAAAGCAACAAAGGGAGAGAAGTGGAGGAGCGATAGGGAGCCAGTATTGCATCATGGGAGGGAGCACGCAATACACGGCGTTGTAAACCTAACACAAGAACACACATCAGAACTAACTCGGGCTACCAACTCAAATAAAACAATTAATATATATTTTACCAAATTGGGAGTTACATTATGAGTGTGTTCAATACATGTGTTTTTTATTTATTTTTGTCATCACTTCTCACTCTACCCATTTTAGGCCATACACATTGAGCGTGTCCAATAACATGTCAAGCTAAGTTTATGTATATATTAAGGTATTAAACTTGGTATCACGAATATAATTATTGTACCAAACTACTGATCATAAATATAAGTATTGTATTAAACTACATATCCCGACTATAATTATTGTATCAAACTTCCTATCATAAATATTATTATTGTATCAAACTAAGTATCACAAATGTAAGTATTGTATCAAATTACTTGACACGTTTATAGTTATTGTATCAAATCACGTCTTATCGTAGATATTATTGTATCAAAATACTTAGAAATTGTATAAATCATCACTATCAACTGTTTCTAGCTTATGGTCGGCTTAGTTTAGTAAAATGCCTCCATCATCCTCTATCCTTCCATCATTATTCCTCCTTTAATTGATTCCATTCTTATCCTCTCACTTGTACACTTTCTGTTATTTTCTTCTCCCATCTCTTTCTTGGACTCCCTAGTGATCTTTTTTCTACGTACTTCGTCTCCATCATTCTCTTTGGTTTTCTTTCTCTTCCCATCCTCATTGCATGACCATACTATCTCAGCTTTACTTATTTCTTTATATAGCATACCTCATCTACTCCCACTCCTTCCCTGATAACTTCATTTCTTATCTGGTTTCTCCTCGTTATATATTTATCATATTATTTTTTTTTAGCACCGCTTCTTTCTACCCGTTCGGTTTGCACGCCTATGTACTAATTACACGAATGGGTTAGGGATAAATAAGATTTATTTTAGAGGAAGTGCACCTGCATTTGCATAGAGATAGAGTGAAAACCATTTAGGAAAACCACCTTCAGTGCACCCAACCATGATTGAACCCCGACCTCTCGGTCTTCGACAGTCTAGTCTAACACGAGAGTAGAGCGTTATATCATGTGGCCAAAGAAACGGGTTATAGCAGTATTATATATAGGGCTGCCCTTAGGGGTGAACAAACTGTGTGGTCGCTCAGGGCACCGCCATTTGGAGGGTCCCCGTGCTTGCTTAGATGACAAGTTGGGATAGGAAATATTTTCTGGCACGCTTGTATAGTAGGCTCCCTGATTCAACGATCTAGCCAATATTTTCAGAGTGTAAACAAACATAAACATAACGTGGTTTTATTTATTGATCGAGTGAAGCGAATTCTCGGTTTTATTTCCACCAGTTTGCATATTTCAGTTTCTCTGTGGTTAATATGACTCACGATAAAGTTTGAATGCATTAGCCGATTTAATTCAAACATAGAACAGTTGTTCTTTGTACCTTTATACAGATCAATATTCTTGTACGCGTATAGACTGAATAGGTTGTAAGACGCGGTGATAAAAAAAAGTGTGTTGGAGGCGAGTATCGAACAAAGGGCTGAGACGAAACCAAACCTTATAATATGTATAAAAACACGGCTTCTAGCGTTAATTATTACATTCATTTAACTCTCAGGGCAAATTAATTCAAGCTATTTAGGGTAAACATTGGTTCTAGGGTTATATCGGCTACCCGTCTAAAATACTAACTTAGTCTAGATCAGAAACACTTGCAGCTAACCATTCATTCGTAGCAGCAGGAATTTATTACATGAGTAAAATATAAACGGCTATCACTTAAGGCCAGTTTCATAGTCAGATTGAGTACGCCTCAAGTTAGATGCTGCCCTAAATATAAGACGACACATACCAAGGTCAGAATGGAGTGGGCCAGTTTCATAGTCAGATTGAGTACACCTCAAGTGTGATGCTGCACTAAATATAAGACAACACTTACCTATATCAGAATGGAGTGGGCCAGTTTCATAGTCAGATTGAGTACGCCTCAAGTGTGGTGCTGCACTAAATATAAGACGACACATACCTATATCAGAATGGAGTGGGCCAGTTTCATATACTAAACTATCCTATACCATTCGGGTTTAGGTAATGGTTGTCCCGTATTTAGTGTCGCGTCACACTCTAGGAGTAGTAGTAGCCTACTCAATCTGACTATGAAACTGGCCCTTAGTCCTGAAGCCTCAACCACCTTTTCTAGAAGTCGTCCTGTCCCACTAAGCTATGATGCCACGTGTTGCGCAGACGAGGAGGAAATATTGTTTGCAAATAAGAGGAAGAAATTTGTCCAAGCGATGTCAAGAAGTATCAGAAACACCTTCTTCTGCCAGCGATAAAATACCACCACTCCAACTCTTCAAGTAGTTTCCATTGTCTTTGTTGAAGAAGCTCTTTCGGGCCTGAGCAGGGAGAGTTGATTATCACTCGTACAGCCTCTCGTCTCGTCCCCAAGATTGTAGGGAGGGGGGAGAGTTGATCAGTAATCAACTTGGGGTTGACGCGCTCTTGAGCACGCAGCAAAATCCAGGGGAGATTAATAACAACATAAACCAAATGAAAGAGGGTTTAAGAAGAACCAATAACTGTAATCAAGTATCTCCTTTAAAGGCGTATGTTTCTCGTTACTTGGATGATGATAATTTACTAAATATAATTTCTGAAATGTTTGACTTTTCCATTCTCGGTAACTTAGACTTTTCCTGAAAGTTGAAAATATATTAAATAAATGCTACGATATGATTGTGAACACTTTAACATATTGTATGTAATAGGTTTTGAACAACATTCTAAATATTGGCTATCAGTAACCAAACAAAATGCTTAAATACATCTTTTCCAATTATATACAGTAATCACACAATATTTTTTATCATATAAAATATTCTTCAAAGAACCCATATTGAACAAAACTGTTTGAGTCATTTTCAAGAAAGTGATAATTTTCAAAAATAAATTATCAGCAAATTATTTTTCAATTAGTAATATATATGTATGCATCCATTACTTTTTCCAGCCTATGATCTGGGTCAATTTTTTAATCAAGCCATATATCTTCCAATACAAGCTGGCTAGGCCTGTCGTAACTTAATATACCCTCTAATATAACTTAAAACTAGTACAGGCACAACATAAGTCACAGCCATTAATGTATCATTATGAAAGGATAAATCCACATTTCCCAGTGATACATTTTTTGGGCAAGCCGGAAGTCAAACCCAGGACTATTAGTTCAGTAGACAGGCATGCCACCAACTGAGCTGGAATGTTGGATTTTATATATAAATATATATATATATATACCATATACATATTTGGTTAGTTATCATGTAAAACGCTCCCCGTAAACCTATTTTAAACAAAATTATTAAGGTTATTTGCGAAAAATTTAAAATTGTCAAAGTTCAATGGTTAATAAACCTTAATTAAATTGAAATCATATTTTCGTCATTAGGTTTGACCATACAACGTCTAAGTATCAAGTTTTAATTAAATCTAGCAAACAGTTTCAGTGTGGCTTCGGGTACAAACATAAAAAGAGGATCAAACAAAAATTGTAAAACCCACTTTATACTTTATCTCTACACCTTGGAAGGAAAGTATTATGATCATAAAAAAAATCCAACTCAAGATATTTATAAATGCCCTCCCTGAAACTAAAAAAGTTGTGTCTGTAATGCCGCCTATCTGTACATTGGGATAGAGCCGAAACTATCTGGCCGATTGGGTTTAAATTTGCTATCTGGGGTTTTCATAAGATTCCCTAAGGCGTTTTTGGAGTTAGATATCTAACCTTAAATTTAAGGATAGTTTACTGAAGGAAAAACAGAGAAAAAGCTATTTTATCAAAATTTGCTCTAATGATTTTGATTAAATTTTATATTTAGACATTGTTTATCGTTATAAGCAAAATGGAAATTCTCATTTTGTCATGAAAATTACTTTGAGATTACTTTATATGGGGAAAGTTTTCTAATTTTCATCATTTTTCCTCAACTATTTGAGATACAAAATAACTTATAATTGTAAAGTTGTACTACTATTAAATATAAAAATCTTTTATTTTGAATATATTTTTATAAAACCAACATTTTCTGAGCTATAATAAAATATTCATACTTTTTAATTCAGGTCTTTGAGATATATAAAAACAATCATACTACATCTACAAAATGTCAGTACCATGCTGCAGCTTCAAAACCAAAATGGTGATTAGATGAAAAATGAAAGAATAAATGTCGGGTTAGGCAATTTAAGATGAATGTAGTACCGATAATTACGTGAAAACCATGAAAGCCGGTTGCTATAAAAAAATGATGAGCCGTAAATTGAGTCTCTAATGGTGAAGAATGATTCAAATATTCATATGCTCTTTGGTGGACAAAAATATCTTTCTAATTTTTTCTGTAACAGTGCTCCTAGTTCCTAATGCCATAGAGTAAGTAGCATTGTATATTATTTCATTGTGATATTTGGTGTAATGTTTCTACAACAATGTATTTACATATTATTTGGTTTCAAAAATCTTAAGATGCGGCCGGAGGGGGTGCGAGTAATTTTACAGTTTTTATAACATTTTCTTTGGACAAAATAAATCTAATATTTCTCCCGTAACAACATAAAGTTTAGTTTTCTGCACATGCTAATATCAACAGAACTTGACTTTCTATCAAGGGTGTCCTGGTATTTTGTCTTTTTAAATAACGAGAACTACGTTGACAAAATTCCAGGACATGATTGACAGATATTCAAGATCTGTTGATATTAGCATTTGCAGAAAACTAAATTTTATGTTGCTACTGGAGAAATATTTGATGTGTTTTGGCCAAAAAATTTCAATTCTATAAAAACTGTAAAAATACTTGCGCTCCCTTCGGCCGCATCTTAAGAGTTTTTGGCAGTTTTTAGTAAATGTATATTTTAAGATAAAAGTGGGAGAAAGTCTGTGTGGTGCACCGTACCATTTATTTGAGTTTGAGAGCACATAAAACGTCACGGTCTATCATAATCGTGAGTCCAAAAATGTTCACGATTTCAATACTTTTTTTTCTGATTGAGATTGTAAAACAATTTAGTATTAATTATTTTGACAAATATGTCGAGTTACTTTGATTTATGTAAATAAACTGTACTTTTCAAAGTGAATAAATATATTTGAGTGTTAGGTTAGTACGTAACTATTTTTATAGCCTTTAAACTGTCATACGAAACCGAAACCAAAACCAACCGTATAATATATAGTTGGGCCACCATAAAAAGAACTGTTTTAGAGCATTATACAAATAAGTGTAAGAATGTTAAGATTTGAAATATATATTTATCTTATAGGTATCAAAACTAACAACCTTTTTCAACCATAACAACTGCATAGCCTATGGATTGCCGTATGAACGCAATAGATTATATTTTAAAGCCCTGTTATAAAAGTGTGGTGATCCAACCAGAGGTTAACTGTGGTTTTATATAAAGTAGAGGACAAGTTTAGGCCGTGGTGGGGCAAGAGGTTGGGGGAGGATCTACACCCTGGCTTTACCAGGTGCTATGGAGGTTAGAGGTCAACTGGGGTACTAACCATTCACAGCCATTAACCACCTTTTTGCTTGATCGTGCTGCATTGAATTAAATCGGTTGTTTTTAGATGGGTTAAAATACTTAACGGCTGCGTTCTTATCTACTAGATTAAATGTGCGTAAGTTAAAAAAAAAACAGGTTTAGGATGCCCCTGTTTTACAAGCCCAGATACCTAGGTTCATTATTTCTATCACCGCACCTTACTACCGGTTCGGGCTATACGCACATATTATAATAATTACTCTAATAGGATAAAGATGAGGAAGGAAGCATTTTAAATGTAATCTATCCACAATTGCGTGGAAGTATAGTGGGAAATTATTTTAGGAGAAATCAACCCCAGTAGACCTGACCGGAATTCTAACCCCGATCTCCCCGTCATCAGTAGGCCAGTCCAACACGATAGTGACGCCCTAAACCATTTAGAAACTGGAGCAGGTTTAAGTTCAAATTCAAGACCCACTTTTTACTTCCTAGACAATACCCTACAGTTGTAGATTTAGTCACGGGGGTTTACTGATTGATCTGAAGAAATTTTGATGGATATTATAGCTGTCCTCGTGTTGAGGTTCCGGATGTTTGGGTTGATCAACAATCTTTTAAATCATAGTTTGTCATATTGTAAAAGTTATTCGGAGCTGACTATAAGCATATTCATGGCAATGAATACTATTCAGCTTGTACCAGAGTCTACCTGCTACGAGACTAGAATAAGTTCCCCCGATAGAGATGAATTCAGACGCCAAGATCAGCTTCTCCCCCTGCCCCTGTATTCAATATCGTACAGCTGTACACAGCCTTGATGATACATCGCTGTCTGACTGGGGACCGCTATCAATATTTACACCACATCTCTCTTCGGCGCCTGTCGGGAGAGGAGAGGGGGAGCCCACATCTTGAACCACCACACCGCCTGAACACGTGCGTGTGTTAGCGGCACCCCACTAGTCACAAGCGGCACCCTACCAATCACACACGCGGCTCATGGGGATATTTTGGAATCACAACTAAATGGAAACTGTCTCTCAAGTGTCGATGGCTGCATATATCTCACTTCTGGGTTCAAATACCTGAACCGACTGATTATATAAACACGTGAGAGTTTCTATGAGAGAGAGAGAAAAGACCTGCCAATTTTGCCGGGAAAAGTATTTTCCCATACCTCCCAGTGTTATTTTACATGCCACAATCTACATGGGACCGACGGCTTTATTTTTCCTCCAAAGGAAGCTGTACTAGAGAATTTTATAGCTCAAGACAAATACGTTGCCCCTCACTGTGTTCGAACCCACAAACATCGGGTCATGAGACTATAATTTTACCCCAAACCACTGAGATCGACTATTGACGCAATCAAACGTTTGAAAGGAACAAGCATCAAATACAATTCAGTCATATCTATCAACCCTATTAGCAATTAAATGTTCCCTATGGGAAAGTTTCAAATGGGAGATATACTTTGTTCGTCTATCGCTCACTCATCAGTGAAACTGAGACGAGTGGCTAGCAATCCTGGGCTTTATACTGAACCACTGCAATAATGGAGGATGCCATTCAACCCCCAGGGTAGTAGTCTAGTAGTCTCAATACTATCTTCAAGGAGAGTCTTGGGCTATGTTCCTTTGAATGACAATGTCAGTCGGTTCTGGTGTCAGAGCATATGAAACCAATAAAAGACGGGCCTCGTGTTCATCATACACCAACTAGTAAGAAAGTGAGTGGACCAGGGTTCAACCCTCTCCCCTTCTCTATAGTAGTTCCATGATTTAATCAAGCTGGCATGTTGTCATGGCCACTTTTCTACTTCACTTCGACCCTTGGTTATGCCTTCTTCTTCGTGTATTACACCTTACTGTCTTTCCTGATTATCCTCATTGGGGCAAGAACGAGAGGGGTAGAATTTAGAAAAAGTGTACTAACATTTTCTTTGTGGGAAAGAGGGAGATCATTCAGTAGATCGTGCTCTAGTACACCTAGCCTTTATTTAAACCTCAACTTCACCACTACCAGCAAATAATACATACGTATATATGTCCGCGGGTGGGTTTCAACTCTTCCAGGATGCATTTCTTCAAACCTTGACGCTTAGCCCGTGACAAACTCTAGTCCCGGTTCGTCACACCAGTCTTATAAAATACGATCACTTACCCCTCCAATCTCCCTTCAATCTCCTCCATCATGTAAACACTCAATATTTACGCTGTCGTTCCCCAGAAATAGCGCCCAATGTAAGTAACCTCTATTGGGAGATGACGTCATGGGAACAGAATATGAACCAGAAACTGGATTTATAAATGTGGCACCTGCCCTGGAAATACAGTGTTTGAATATATTCCATTAACTATCCGTGGTACCTTCCAGGTGATACAGTGTTTGAATATATTCCATTAACTATCCGTGACACCTTCCAGATGATAGTGTCTGATTATATCTCATATACTATCCATGGGATCTGTCCAGATGATACAATGCCTGAGAATATCCCATGTACTATCCGTAGTGCCATCTAGATAATACAGTGTCTGAGTATGGTCCATGTAATATCCATGGTATCTATCCATATGATATGTCTGAGAATATCTTCTGTACTATCCATGGTATCTGTCCAGATAATACATTTTCTGAAAATATCCCGTGTACTACCCATGGTATCTATCCATATGATATAGTGTGTGAATATATTCCATGTAATATCCATGATATCTGTTCAGATGATACAGTGTCTGAAAATCTATCATGTACTATCCATGGTATCTGTCAAATTGATATGATCGCATTGGTTTATAATATGTAAATCCAATAAATCTTTTAATTAAAATATAAGACAAAACCAATTTAATAAAATTGAATTATCCATATTCATTTTTTTCTACAGTGTTTGACTACCCGTTCGGGCTAAGTTCATTTAAATACATGAAGGTGTTAGATATGAGATAGGTGTAACTTTAATTAAAATCAATCCATATAAGAGCGAAAGAAAATAAGGAAACCATCTAGTAAAAACCAACAACAATACCCGACCGGTATTTGAGGCCAGTCTCCACACGTCATTAAAACTAGGACGAGATGAGCCTGAGGTTTAGACTACATTCTCAGCAGAGTGGGTTAGTATATTATAAAGTATCATTCGACCGCAGCTTCGCTCGCATTAAACAATACGTTAACACTTTCGACAACTTATAATGCTAGAAAATAATTAAACTTATTCGAGAGTGGTGCTTTATGTGCATACGAAGATTCACGAATAAACCCAGACTCATCACCAAACCCTTTCTATCCACACCCCTGCTCATAACAATTTCTATCTTTTGTACCAGAAATACCAGCTGAAACTAATGTTCACTGTTTAAAACAGGTTTTTTCGACATTATTTTGTTCGTTGATGAGAGATCGTGATTGAATATAGCAGAGGGGCGGCTACCAAAGCTGCTCTGTGCGGCTCCCGAGACAATATTGGTATCATCACCATTTTCCCTAAAGTTTTACATTAACCCTTTGAGAACCTTTGATATTACTGGTATACATTGTAAACTGAAATGTTAATAAAGCCCTGTGAGCCATTTTGGCTCCAAGATAAATTTGTTTTATTTGAGTGTCAAGGTCCAACTATTTTTAAACAGCCCTCTTAAAGTTAAGCGATAAAGAGCACCTTCTGTGGAGAGAATAGAGAACTATTTCGATAGATATCGATACAACATCTTACAGTACTAGAGTGAACATGCCAGGATTGTGGACGTAGTAGTATTTTGTGCTAACGATAAAAAAATTAAACAGTAAATGGCGGGGATTTGTTTTCAATTGACCACAAAGAAAACAAAAACATAAATAATAATGGTTATTAACTACCAACATTTTAAATAAGTTTGTTGCTCCTTTTAAAACAATCATTGCTTTCGTTGGGAAAAAAAACACAACAAGATGATCACGAATGGGTTCAGGATTTGATGTTATTTACAGATGTAACGAAACAACTGCAATGTTTAAATCTGCCACTTCAAGGAAGAAACACAGATATTACAGAATTATTCCAATCAGTTTTTAGTTTTCAAAATAAAATAAAGATTTTTCGAATAGATCAGGTAACAAAGAAATTTGACAACTTTCCCAACCTTAAATTAAGAATAATTGCTTTTCCTGATGCTTCGATTAAAAACAATACGAAGGAAACTTACACACACGTTATAATTATTTTGAGAGCAGGTTTAAGGAACCAAAAAAGCTAAAGCCATACTTTGAATTTCTTGTGAATCCTTTTTTGATTGATGTGATCAACGATGGATGTCCTGTTGTTGCGCCTTTTTCCTTGGATGTTGCTTCAATATAAACAAAGGTAGGTGAGATGCAGGAAGGTGTGGGTTTGCAGGTAGTACATAAAAGCTAATCTCTAAGTGACTTTTGTAAACAAATTCCATAAGCAAGTTATCCCAATCTTAAGAAAACTGGCATTCGACTACTCTCTGTCTTGGGTATTATAACCAACTCCTGTGAAACTCTCTTCTCTGCAATTAAATTGGTCAAGTCAAATCATCGTGTTATCCTTACTAACAGCCACCTCACTAAGCTTCTCATTTACATCCTACCAGCCAATTCCAAACTATTAACTGCAGAAATGAAGACTCAATCAAAATCTTCATCGAGCAGAGATGAACATTTTCTTCCTTGGTGAATAGGACTACTATATAGTTGTAATTTTCATAATTATTTTTACGATTTTAAAAGCATATTTTATTTCTTCATCATTCCCATAATGTATTAACAATATTTTATGCGGCTCTCCTTATTGAAGAATCTACCCACCCCTGGTATATAGCTTACCATGGCTCACTAAAACAATAGGGACTACAACAGAAGAAGTCACGCCTTTATCCGATGAGTACCTTTTGAGTTGACTGGAAACAGTCAAACAGACAGACATCCGAAAAATTGACTATTTGATATTCTTATAGCTTATACTACCAAGGGAAAAAAGAAAACTTCACAAAATTCGAATGCGGATACAAACCTTAGAGTTTTATTTTTATGAATATATTTACCAAAAAAGAAATAAAAATTAAGTACATCGAAAGCAGCACACTATATTGCGTGCCCTAACACACAAAATAAAATCGCACTGTTGATTTAGTACCAGGGAACAAAACCAAATACATAGCTAAATTTAAGACACCAATGCAAGTACGCTAACATTGGCTCTCTTACGGTCAGACATGATTTCAATTAATACAGAAATAAATTATTTTAACTTATTATCAAAGAAACAAAGCTAAATAAACCTAATTTACACGCAACACCATAAATTAACTGAAAAAATAACTAATTTTAAGACACAAAGGCAAGCATGCTAACAGTGGCTCTCCCATCTCGAGGCGTTGTTGCAGTGAACACCAAAATAAGTTCAAATTTAATATCAACTAAACAAAGATAAATAAACATTATTGACACGTAAAATAATAAAATAATAAAACTAAAATATTAAGACGAAAGTGCTAGCAGGCTAACAGTGGTTCACTTATGTGAGCACATTGTTTAAAAGAAACAAAACTAAATTCCGGTCAGGGGTTCAATCCTCAGCCCTGCGTGACACAGATTTATCTGATTACCAAACCATTCCCTTCACCTCTGACAAGACGTGTATCAATCACAACTTGTGAATATGTGGACTGCCAGGCCTCCACCGTGGTTCGGACTCCACGTTAAACTGTAGGTCCTCAATTTCATCTCACAGTCACCCCACCATTACACATTAGCGTAAGTGCGTATAACCCGAACGGGTAGTAAGACGCGGTGTTAATAGTAATAATAATAATAATAATAATAACCGTCCGATTATTAAATTAAATGTTTCAATTATCCCCAGTCTCACCTAGTAAGTATGGTACCTGCTCAGATGAAACAGTGATTTAGTATACCCCAAGTAATATTTGTAGTACCTATACAGATAATACAATGTATTAGTATATCGCATGTAGTATCCACGGATTATTTCAATCTTACCATGATTACTCAGAAGAACAATGAAGGACTGAATCAGATGGTTTCATTACATCTATCAGCTGTTTCTTATGGGACTCTGCAGCGAACGAAGAGTTCTGAGTCAGTAAAACTTTGAATTCAATTCATTTCTCTGTAAGTGGTGTGCGTTTGGAACCTTTTTTTCTTAGTGCCTGGTTTGTATTCACTAAACAAAAAAAGAACAAACCATAATCTATTAAATCTACTTAAAGCGTAGAACCAGACCTTTTCTGTATTCCTCTTTATTTTAACTTTCTCCATTATTCGTCTAGTCTCAATAAAGAACGCTTTGTTTTTATCATACAAACAGGAGTTTCAGTTGAACCATCGACGCTACTTGTTCCAAACACAAATAATATTCTCAAGTTTCTTGCCCTCTGTCCCACCGCCAACTAGCTCTGTACAGCGGGGGACTGTATCGGAAATCGATGCGAGTACTTTGCACGAAGCCGGGTTTTTATTTCTAGGAATATGTTAATACAATTTCACGGGAGCTCTTTTTAGCAGCATGGAACTACCGTTCTCACGCAAGGCTATACCTCTGTGCTAAAGTCCGTTCACGATAGGTTTTTACCTGGATGACAGTTCTAAAATCACATGTTTAGGTTTTGAGTTGCCAACACTTCTAAAATATCACAGTTTTGTTATAAATATAAATATCTTTAATTACCTTTTATATATTACATTTAAAATAATGTAAACTTAAGTTTTCTCATATTATTTCATTTTTTAAATAATTTCTTTTTATACAACTCGAAACAATATTTTAAACATAATTAAAAGTAGTATACTTATTCTTCGTTTTGTAACGTTATCTATGATGTGTAATATAGTTCGTACGTTAATACTTTTTAATACAGGCATCGTATTTACTTGGAAAAGAGAAAATTATCGTTTTTTTCATACAATAAATGATTTTATGATTATTTTATATTATTTTGAAATATTTAAATGAATAAAATATTTTCATCAACTGCGTGTCTGCATCATTGTAAACAACTTGTTTGCCGTCATGTTCAACCACATGGTTTAAATTCGCCAGTCGCCATTTTGAAGTTATGTTCGTTAGATGTTTTTGTGAAAGTGGTGTGAATATTTTTTTAAAGTGGAATGAAAAGATAAATAAACTTTCCGTCCGTCTTCAAATAAATATATAAATAATATTGGCCTAATTTACTGTGGTTAACTATCACATTAATATATTACCACCAGTTTTTATTAGTCATCCAAAGTGACAGATGTCAGCTGTTGGCGTAGCGATATATATTAGGGATTACTTCTAGTAACATTTCGAGCTGTCATCCAGGTAAACTTAGGTCGTGAATGGATTATACTTAGGGCACGTTCATCACAGATAGCTCAGTGCAGCCTAGTAACAATTTCATAGCAGAGAGAGGTTATATTCCTGTGCAGCCTAATTGTTCCTAGTTCATCAAAAAGCGCTCTCATTATTTATAATGTGATGTATAATTAATTACAAACATTTATCACAAAATAAGCTATAATCCCGTGCAGCTGAATGACACTTACTTCAATACAGGTAGCTCACGCGGGACTATACACTAAGGCAGCCATTTGATACTTAGTTTATGGTAGGGATAGTGAAAGTGACTTTTCCCCGTAACTAAGTTCATGGTTCAATCATAACCAGGAAAGCGGGTATTTGTTTTACCATCTTAGAGGGTTCGCATCCCTCTTTTAAGTAGTTTCTTATTCATGGGCTCCTCTTATATAAAATAAAAAATAAATTAAAAAATGTAAGCGTTTGTAAGCTTCAAATATAAAGCTCCATATGTAACCCATGGAAACATCCCCTATTTTAAATGTCAAACAAAATCAATTTTTTTCAAATCATTTGTTCTTATACTAAAAAAAACTACCCGACAAAATATAATAATATTTTGAAAGCCACAGGACATATATTTTGATTTTGTTTTTAACTCTTAATTGTATTTTAGACGTCAAATAATTCCTATATCTACATTACTCCTTCCTTTTCCAGTTATTTTATGTAAATTTGAGAGGGGTTTATATTATACTGATGTGTAGATAGAGGGGGATTAATCAGGCTAACAAAAATAGGGTGAAACCACACCTCGGATGGTATATCAGTCACCAATTACTAACCTTACCACATATCGATACTACACGAACAAGAACAAAGTGTAAACGTTGTTTTTGTTGTTGTCCCCAGCACATATAGCTGAGTGTTTAGCGCGCGTTTGACTCCGACCAAGGATGGAGTTCAGTCCCGACTGGCTGAGCTTATGCTTACAATTAAGACTCGCCTAGCACTCTTTCTCTTAGTGCTGGTACATATCTTTAAATTTAGCCTTTACAATGTTAATTATCATACTTATCATTAATTGGGAAAGTCATATATATTATTAAGATAAAACATAACTATTTAATATTTGGAAAATATTTATATTCATCATTTTGTAAGATACATAGTGAAAAGCTAATCGATTTTATTGAAAAAACTCGTCAGCAAATTTTTTTTTAAAATGGTTTAAATAAAACTTCCTAAAGATTAATTCATTGTTAGATTTTAAAATATTATTTTACCATTAATTGTTTTGATTCATAACTATTGATAGGAATTGATTATAATTATGTTTTAATTATTATGAATATGTTTTTATAATTTTTGTACAAATTGGGTTGTTGATTTTTTTGTATCCATATCTATTTGTGTAATTAAATTGAAATAATGATTTAAATTATGTTTTACATATTGAATTAAATTCTGTTTTACATAATTTAAATAAATATAATTTTTTTATACTTTTAAGAACCATCTAATTTTAGCACTATTTTTACAAATATTTATTTAAAATTGTCAAAACATATCAAGTCTGTAGAGCATTTAATTTGCATCATTAAGTAATTAGGGAAGTATATCACTGCTACAAGTTCTGTTAGTATTGTTGTAATACATGGATACATGGGCATATGGGTCTTGTGACAGTGGTTGAAAAAAGTCAATTTCTGACAGTACAACCCATGAATCAAGCAATTAGACGAATATCAGCACTTTCCACTGATATATCCGTCCAAGCGTGCGAGCACAAGACAACTAGCACTATAACTGATAGCGTGGTGCATGCGTCCGTCGGATTTGAGGTCAGGCCTTTTTCTGTGGAATTTGCGGCCAGCCGTAATACTATAGTGGGATTTACGGCCATGGCAAGTTTTGTGTAGGATGGCACACTTGCCCTGATGATAAACCACCCATCTGCAACGTGCTTAGTTGGAAGCAGAGACAAGGGACTACACATTTGCATATTAGTTGAATTTCCTTCTCTTCCTTGTAACCTCGTGTGAGGCTGAGCTCTTGGATTTCATAAAATGTGAAATGTTGAGGTTAAGTTGGTTAGTTTAGCTTAGGTTTGTTTAGGTTAGGTTGGGATAAGTCAGGCTATATTAGGCTAGGTTAGGGGAAAAGAAAGCATCAAAATTATTTATTTCGAATGTTATTGCATTTCCATGATCAAATTTCAAGTCACAGATCATAATAACGTTCAAAAATAAAACCCGTGTTGAAACGTGATTATTTTTTAAATTGTGATGGGGTGAACGCAAATTCCACAACGTTATCTTTGGCGGTTGCAAACCCCATTTATCACAAGTCCCATGGCCGCCAAGTCCCACGTAGCCCTATCAACACACCCTGTCGGCATGACTTGGAAACAACTAACACTGTATCAACACTATCTCTTGGCATGACTCAGAAGCAATTAACATTGTGCACTCAGCCTTTAAAGCAGCGTGTCTACTGAGCCAATGTGAGCTGCGTGTGGTATTAGGGGTCAAGCTGGAACCAACAAGATGTCCTTTAGTCTTTACTCATATAAAGAGTGGGCATGATATGAATGGGAGCACGGTAGTGTCCTATTAGATCAGGCTTGTACAAAGTGCGTAAGGTATACAACTTAACGGCTGTCCTTGGTTCCAGCCACTTTGAAGGGAAGAGAAGGTGGAGGAGGGGAACCTTTTACTAACTCACTCATAGACTAAGGAATAAAAAATCCTCTCCCTTTCCCCCTTTATAACTTCAATAGCGTCTTTAGTCTTGGTATTAGGAGAGTAATGGCGTTTAGTATTTTCTCTCACAAACCAAACCAAACTTCTTCTTCTTGATTGATAGTCTAGCGCATTACTAAAATTCATACATAGCTAAAAAAACTATTTATTGCGTGTCAAAAGAACTGAATGACCCACTCATTATTTTATCAGTGATCTATATATCATGGATTCAAAAATAAATTGTATTCCTGTATGCCATATGTGCCCTTCTTTCATTTATAAATAAACCTCACATTTTCTTAAGTATTTCTCTAATCGAAACCTAAAAGATTTATTAGATCTACTTTCATGTATTCGTACGTCAATTAATGTAATCTGTAGCTGTAGCTTTTGAGACATATTGTAAATACCTATAAAACAACGGGGAATGCCAGGCCTCCACCGTGGTTCGGATTTCCACGTTAAACTGTAGGTCCTTCATTTCATCTCACAATCACCCTATCATTACACATTAGCGTAAGTGCGTACAACCCGAAAGGGTAGTAAGACGCGGTGCTAATAATAATAATAATAATATTAATATAAAATAACACTAAAATATAGTAAAATTGTATCAATATCGACTGGAAAAAAGATTGTATTTGATAAAAAGGTACGCCAAATTTTAAGGTAGCTTAGACTTTTTTAATGCATATTATTTATAAATGTTTGTATTTTAATACAAATACATATTAACATAAAAAGTATTATATAATTAAAATAATCTGTGATTTAGCTAGAGGACTAAACCGTAAGCATGTTTAAGTTCCTAATGAATTTGCTTGAATTTAACAAAAATCAGTCTTTGGTTTATAATATTTTTTAAGTAATTGGTTTTATATTCTCAGGAATGTATCCTATGTTGATCAATAAAGGTTTTGAACTAAACAAATTATTATCATTAGTAATACCTGCGAGATGTGTTTTTGAGATTTATTTAATATGGTCATTTATTTAATATGGTCAGTGATGTTTAAACTATTTCCATCCGCATCGCAAGGGTCTGGGATATAATCCCATTCGTGTGTACTGAGGTTGATTTTTCCTAAATTATATCCCACTCTCTCTATCCACTCAGATACAGATACGGATACTAAATTTTACCTTACATTTCACCCACCTCATTAGAGTAATTAAATGAGTAGTTATCATATTCTGAAGATTGAAAAAATGACACCTGAACACCGGAATTGAACCCGGGATCTTTGGATTAGTGCGCCAATGCTCTAACCACTGGGATATCCAGGAATCGTCCCGTACTTAGGGTCATTCTTTATGAGTAGTGTTTATAGCCCAGACATGATTAAGACGTAATGTAAAATATATATATATATATATGTATATAATTTTAGCCAAATCTTTATAAACACGAGGTAAAAATTATCACACACTTAGTCCATACCCCCTTAATTTACCAATAGAATCGAACCAGTTTATTTTAAAGGCGTGAAGTTAGTCTCTCTCACGGTTAGTCCATACCCCCTTAATTTCCCAATATAATCGAACCAGTTTATTTTAAAGGCGTGAAGTTAGTCTCTCTCACGGTTAGTCCATACGGATGGGCCACCTTTGTTTTTTCTTACATAAAACAAACTATTTTTATTTGAGATGCTCCTTTTTCTCAATCTAATCTTTACTAAACTTGAAAACCTATTTCCTAACCGCCCCACCCCCAGCCGTTTCTCAATATCCTACTTTCACCGCTCCCGCATTTCAACCCTCGTTTGAAAAATAATAAAATATGAAGGATGGTGGAGCCAGATCTAGATTTACGCAAGGATGAAAACTATGTCCTCTCACTTTGTCATCGTAAAGGAAGGGAAATGAAAGAGAAGGAAGAGAGGACAAGATTTCAGAAGATAGTATTGTCTCCATAGGTCTGAGAACCTGCCCAACAATATTTAATCAAGAACAAATATCCAACAGCTATTTGTTTTCTTTGCAATGTTTATATTTTAGTTTTTCTTTCCTTTGTGGTTAAGTGGTCAAGAACGCTTATCACTGGTAGCCCTTATGGGGCCCTAGATCCATCCGAAGTATAGTATTAATGAATAAGATTTTATAGTTTAATTTTTTAAACATTCTTTATTGGGTCTTATTGTTTAGAAATTATTCGTGAAGTTATTTCATGTCTTCTTTTAAAAGACAGGAATGTTTAGCACATGACTTAAGTAACTTAACCTATAACAGCACCATTTGTAAATATCCACCTTGCTTTAGTGTCAGTACTTATCATGATAACATGACGAACACAATCACACACAAATAATAAGTTTTTACCTGGGTTCAACGTATTACCACCCATACTATTTATATAAATGGAAAAGGGATTAAGAAGGTTGTATTTATAGGACATAGATTAGAATTTGCATGAAAATAGAGTAGAAACAGTTTAGAAAAAAAATTCAATACACTATTCCGGGACTTGAAACCAGGCCATCCTATATCATTCAAACAAAACTAAACCATAATTACGTCTGCACACAGTTGCAGAATTAACTACATTAATTTCCGTTTGAAATTAAAGCTTGGTTCGGCCTCCTGGACCACTCAGCTATGTGCAGCTACAACTAACCCTTCCTAAGACCTCTTAAATACTCTTAACATAGTCAAGAAACAATTAAAACATGGGGAAAATAAGAGTGGAAAGCAAAAATCTAGATCCCATTAAATTTATTGCTTTTTCATGTTGAGTAAAGTTGAGAATAATCATTAAAGAGCTTTAGTAAAATGTTGCTTTCTTTATGGATTTAAGAACAAAAAATAAATTATTAGATTATGAATAGAGTGAATTCACACTAATGAAAAATAGGCCTTTCAAAGATAAAAGTATAATCCATACTAATCTAGAAAAAAAAAATCAAAAGAAACAACCAGTCACTAAACACATAAATCATAATTGTATCATTTTAGTTTGCCGTTAGCTAAAAAAAAAGATATTCTTTTAATCCCACGGATGACCACTATTAAAACGACACAAACACAAATAAAATTTATTCACGGTACAGTGGAGAAATATAATGAGTGCAAATTTTTTCTAAACTAAAAAAAGAATCGAAACAAAAAAATCTCCCATTTCCGTGCGGCTCTTTCAACAATATCGATTAGCTGTTATTGGAATGAGGTGAGTTGAAGCTAGCCCCCCGACCTTCAATCTCGACTTCACACCCATTACCTCAGCCCAACAGCACCACCATCTGTTAACCCTCTTGACCAACCTATTAAATAAGCCCTATTCTCTGGTTAATCGGGCGTAGCATAGGGGACCTTGGCCCACCATTTCTACAGGAACTTAGCCAGGATCAGATATGTTGAGAAATAAATGGTAGGACACAAATGTACACACCTTCGCTAATTGTATATTATAGCTTCGAGTATCATTTTCAAACCTATGTTTTGAGTTAACAGCCCTTAATTATGTTTTTATCATAAAAAATAACACACCATCTTGTTAATCACAATAAACACTCTTTATATACAAATTTCTAAACTAATTTGTACAAATACATTTAACAAAATTCAAATTTTCAAAAATAAATTATTCGTAAGCTACCCTAAAATTATTTATTATTTGTAAAAATAAAATATATTCTAATTTCACATGAAAAATTAATCCCATATTCTCATTTTGAATTCAATCTTCAAGGTCAATTAAAAAATTCAGTTTCCTATAATTTGTCGAGGGTAATCCACACTTAAATAAGATTATTTTAGATAAATGAAGATAAGTCACTATTGATAGTATAAAATAACCCTTCAATACCAATTTTGAACCGAATCATTAGAGATATTTTCAAAAAAATCAAATTGTCCAAAACTCACTTATTATTAAACTACTATTGATAGATTATTTTTTAGAAAAAACAATATATATGACTATTTATAATTCAAACAACATATTATACCTATTTTTAATCAAGCATTTTTTAAATATATTCAAATTAAAAAGTCATTATTAAACTATCCATTCATTAATTTCCCCCAAAAACAAGTATACAGAGCTATTTTGTAATGTCAAAAACTCCCAAGATAGTAATTTAAACCCAAATCGTTAGAGCAATTTTTTCAATATTTCAAGTTAAAAATAAAGTCATCACTAAACTACACATAAATTAGTTTTCACCCCAAAACAATTTATAAGGTGTTATTTGTAATTGCACAAAATCCCTTGATATACACTTTAAACTAAATCATTAGGAACATTTTCCAAAGTATTTTTACTTCAAAAAATTTACTCATTAGTAAACTACCCTTAATTTGAGGGCTAAGGTCAAAATCAAAATAATTTCCCGGGTATAGCCCTAAATATCTAAATATCAAGATTGAACAAAATCCATCTAAACATTTCGGATCCGTGGCCAGGGACAGAGACTACAGGCAGAAAGAATAATACAATAAACTTTTTTGGGTTCGTGTTCATATAAAACGTAAAGATTCTTCATAATCTCGAGATCAAGTTTTTTCACGAGCACAATACTTTCTCTTGATAGAGAAAGTGAAAATAAAGAGAAAATTTTTAAGTAGGACATATTGTCCCAACAAAAAATCTAGTAAATTTAAAATATATATATAACCGTACCAATCAGCATAAGTCCTCTCGCAGTAAGCTACAGTCGAGCTCAACACGACAAGCGCGTTAGCCAACTACGCCACCGAGGTGGGTAGAATTTATAATAAATGTACCCAAGTTTGCATGGATGTATGGAGGGAGAGTGGAAAACCATTTACGAAAAACAAATCCTAGGTACATGCCATCCTCATCAAACCCGATTAGACGAGGTTGACATTTAGTGTCCTACCAATGCAGGTTGTTTGTGGAGTTTTTTTGTTTTTAACTCTCACGCCTCGTTCTGGTTCCTTCATTGCAATAGTTTTAAGTCACAGATGTCCAAGTTGAAAATATTCACCCTCCTAATCTTGTTATCTTAGGTCAGAGAAAGTCCAACCCCTTAGCTCAGTCAGTAGCCTGTCTTTATACTGTGATAAAGGTCCTAGGCTCGATTTCTGACATGGCTAAAAAGTTTATCATAAGTGAAAAATGTGGGTTCCCCCTTTCACAATGATGAATTAACGACTTTGGACATGATGTTGTGTCTGTTCTTGATTTAATTTATTATATAAATCGTGTGCTGATATTATCAGTCGGTTCAAAAAGTGAACGTTAAGTACCTCAAATAAATGGGGGGGGGGCGGAGGGGGGATAGTGAAAAAGTTGGATAGTTCAATTCCTCAATAGTAATTACTGTAACTTGAGTCCTCTTCAAGAAACAAAACATTTGTATTTTTAATGTAACTTTTTGTTTTTCTATTGTAGTATTGGGTGACCTGGTGGTCTAGGGGTAAGGTGTCAGACCTCTATGCTGGCGGCCGGGGTTCAATACTCGATCCCGGCAAAGATTTATCTGATTACCAAACCCTTCCTTCACCTCTGACAAGACATCTTGTGAATGTGAGGAATGCCAGGCCTCCACCGTGGTTCGGATTCCACGTTAAAATGTAGGTCCTTCATTTTATCTCACAATCACCCTACCATTACACATTAGCGTAAGTGCGTACAACCCGAATGGGTAGTAAGACGCGGTGCTAATAATAATAATAATAATAATAATATTGTAGTATTCTTGTGTTGTCCCCCTGGGAGCGGGGTGGGAGAGAAACTAGGACTTAATTCAACAAACTCCTCCTTTGTTTGATCCTTGAAGTTTGTTTTTTTGTTTCATTTCTTTGACTTTACCCCAATATATTTTTGTCTGGTTGTAGGTTAATCACAAAATTAATAGAGTAATGTTAGTGAGAGCTGGTAGATTGTCGTTCTATATAAAAACAGCATACAATGTTAACCTTAACCAAATTTAAAGTTACTAAGGGTTCTAGCAACTTTGCACAAATTTTCAAAATGGAAGCAATTGAAAGACTTGCAAATATCCACATAATATCCAAGTATCACTTCTATTTCTTATTTCATGTATTTCTAGATAACATTGAGAATTTTTGTTACGTAAATTATTATTATATTATTAAAATTGGACCATAGAATGTTGGAACATTTTGTTACTAGCCGAATTAGGCAAAATATGCCCCAACTTATCAATTGTTGTCATTTTATAGATTAGTAGCAATTTATAGCCATTGCTAAGCATGAGGGTTTTTGTCAAGTAGATCAAGGTTTGACAGGACTGTAATGACGCTATGGACGAATGAATGTTTATCTACTTTGGGGGTCAGGTATGATGTTGAAAGGAAGGGGGAAAATGTCTAGTGCAGTCTCGACAAGCCTCGTCAGCAACCCACAAGCCTTGTCAACAACCCATATGCCTCATAAATATCCCACAAGCCTCACGTCAACAACCTACAAACCTCGTCAATATCCCACAAGCCTCGCGTCAACAACCTACAAGCCTCGTCAATATACCACAAGCCTCACGTCAACAACCTACAAGCCTCGTCAACAATCCACAACCCTTGTAAAAAAACAAAGCCTCATCAACAACCCACAACCCTAGTAAACAACCTACAAGCCTTGTCACCAACCCCCAAACCTCGTAAACAACTTACAAATCCCACCTGAAGCAACCCCAAATAAAGTATGCAAACACTAGATCTATTGTTTGCTAAGGGTGGGTGTGTAAGGAACACGAGCTTAGGTCAGTGTTCTTACAGTTATTTTTATCAAAACTTTTTTGGTCAAAATAAGTCACATAATTATCCAGTAGAAACATAGAGTTTGATAATTTTCCACACAGGCTCAACAGTTCTTTAATATAGGTCAAGGGTGTCCTAAAACTGTAATGGCAACTTTTTATATTCATTTAAAAAGTTTATCATCTAATCATTATATGTTAATTGTTAATGACATATATTCAACAACTGTTGATGCTAACACGTAAATAAACTTATACTTTCTGTTTTTAATTGAATAACTGACTTATTTTGGCCAAAAAAAAGTGTGGTTACAAAAACTGCAAAAACACTGCCCTTATCTCGAGCTCCCACCTCAACATAATCCAAGTATTACAGTCCCATATAGACTATTCTCAACATTCCCCGAATGTACGAACATTTGGTCAGGAAAGGGGGAGGGGGGAATGTAAATATATGAGGTATGTTTTGTTGGTATGCATGTTAAGCCAAGCCACAAATTTTGTTCAAATACTAAATATGAAAGGTATAAATTTACATTTCGAATACATTTGTAAAATAATATTTTTATTTCATATCGCTACTTTTTCACGGCTACAAAGGTTTTAACGGCATTAATAAGTATTCAATACTAATTAATAATGATTTAAATTAGTTTCCAACATATTTAGTCACTTCCAGGAAGAAGCGATGGGACAGAGAGAAATGTCGTTACTTGGATAAATAAATAACAAATAGCGGAGTGGAACAATGAGCAGATTGGCTTGAACTCTTCATCCGTAGTAGAGAGAATGCAGAATTTAAATAAAATGCTCCGTTGGCGGAAAAAGGGTTGTAAGTAAAGAATAATGGGAAAGGGATGGATGTTTGTGTGAATTAGAGATAAATAAAGAGTCAGATATGGGTATGCAGAGAAGCGCAATCAAAGAGCAAGGAGATTTAATTTGTTGTTTTGAATATTTCTATTGATTGTATTTTAACATTTCGGACATATTTCTTTGGGTCATCTGCCACCTAGCTTGGACTAAATTTGAAATTAGGGCAGAAATGTAATTTTATAAATATATTTAAAGGTACAATTTAAAGGAATACACATCGTGAAATGTGTATGTTATTATTTTTACACAAGCTTATAGGTTAGATTGAAATAAAAATAAGCTCTAAATTCATTTCATTTTTTTTAAATTGTCAATATTGCATAGTTTCTATTATTTAACAAGTTCACCCCAATTTAAAATAGGGTGTAGAATTGATCAAATAAAGAACAGTTTTTTTAAATATGTCCTCCGTGAAGTAGATATAAACGATTTCTCTTTTTAAAAGGTAAATTTACTAAAATTCAAACTCTGAATTCTTTATTCAGGCGAAACCATCTTCTCCAATTTCCATAATTTGTGAGATTTGCCTGTCAGATTTCATGTGATGTTTTAAATGTACCATATTTATTTATATTTTAATAAAACATAATTTACTTTAGTGGTCAAATGGTCTGAGGTGTCACTCCCGCAATAGACTGGCCTGCCCATGAGTACGAGATCTGGGCTCGAATCCCAGTCGGATGTACTGAGAGTATTTTTCCTAAAAAAAAGTCACCATTCCTTTAATTAGTACATATGCGTACAGCTTAAACAGAACGATAAACACGGTCACAAAATCAAACAATAAAACCAATTGACATGTTCTATCTTAGATATGGAAGAGTGCAAAATAAATTAAAAATACACATTAATTAACATTAATATGGACTGTGAAGCTTAGAAGAAACACGCCAAAGGCAAACATAACATTTATTAGGACATCATTTATTCCACTCCCCTTATCTACTAGCTCCTTAAAATATATTTTAACAGGCCCACATACAAATCTTCATGGTTACACATAAACATATAGTGAGTTGTGAAAGTTTCCATTACACCAACTATATTTTAAGATAACCATATGTTGTAATCTTCCAGATTAAGATTAATAAACTGAAACAGACTATGATGTGAAAAACCATGGTTCAAATCCCAACCAAACACACTGTGAGCGAATTATTTACTCAGAGATACTGACGTAGTTTTCAGAACTATTCATCATCTCACCATAAGTTAACTAGTGTAAATAGTTCGTAGAAAGTGATAGCCAAACTCTCTCTCTCTCTGCATGCTGCTACCTTAGGCAGGATGTTTCTCGTTTGTATCATTTACATATATATGTATATAAGTAAATTATACAAACATAAATGAATAGTATCTTTTTCTGAAACGTTCCTGTCATGACAACATTTTGTTCTTTATATATATATATATATATAATATAAAAACACGCATGCATACATACATACATACATAAATACATACATACACACATACATAAATACATACACACATACATACACACATACATACATATACATACATACATACATACATAAATACACACATACATACATACATACATAAATACACACATACATACATACATACATACATACATATTACATACATACATACATACATACATACATACATACATACATACATACATACATACATACATACATACATACATACACCCATATATACATACATACATACATATACAATATGCATGCATACCATTACCCACAAACCTAGTTTTACTATTCTTTGTAAACGTTTTCTTGGTATTCCTCTTTTTGGTGTGTTTTATATTTCTCTCGTCTGTATTCTGGGTAAGATTTGCAATTTTATTTCCTCACAAACAGTTAAAGAAAAGGAAACGAATCCACTCAAAAACAATTCCTTTGTTCGTCATCAGCTTGAGGATATGCTCGGCGACATTTTAACAAATGAAGCTGTCATCAAATGAAATATTACGCCGTAAAGAAACCTCTCAAAAACTCACCAGAACCATTCCATTCTGTTCTTAAATAACAAAAAAATATCAGAGTTGGACTAAGAGGTAGTTCATCTACAATTTGTGTTTTTTTGTTTGTTTGATAGCTTTGGGCCGTCATTTTAACCGCAACAAGTAAATACATCCCATTTCGGTTGATCAAAGCCCTAAACCCCTTTTCCAGTAACATCACGTCACGCCTGTGTACAGTAGCCCCGTGGCTTCTTTGGTGCTGAGTGACAGCTCACAGCTGACTTCTGACAGTCAACATTTAGGTATATGCCTAAATTTTGACTGTCAGAAGTGACAGCTGCTAAACTGGCGTAGGGATACATAATTTGGTCTGGTAACTTTTCAAAGCTGTCGGTCAGCACCAAAGAAGCCATGGGGCTACTGTACCATTCTATCTCATTGTCCGCTTGAAGCAGACTTTGCGACTTATTCATGAACTAGTGTTTTGTCCATTTTACGCTTCGTTTTCTACACCTGAACTCTTACTAGTTACATTCTACCAGGAGGCTCGTACATGGTCGAGAGTAATATGGCATCTTCTTTAAGAACCTAATTTGAATTTATGTTTTGGAACTCCATTTTACGTGAAGATTTATCGGAGTAGAATACGAGTTATAGCAAATAAAGGCGCAGTTCACCTTCCTCATCCTTTACTGTAGGCTAGCTAGTACATGCTGCTGATAGCCAGTTCTCATATGGTACCTTAGCCTATCTGAGAATATGTTCCTAAGAGGAATATTTTTAGCACCACGTCTTACTACCCACACGGGTTGTACGTTTACGGTATGTAGTAATTAGACTAATTAGTTAGGGATGAGAAAGATTACATTTAGAGGAATCGTACCCGCAATTATGTGTGGAGAGAGTGGGAAACCGTTTAGGAAAAATCACCCTCAGTGCACCCAGCCGTGATTGACCAATGATCTCCTCGTCATCAGCAGTCTACTATATTGCAAGAGTAGCGGCCTAGACCATGCGGCCACAGAAGTGGGTAAGAGGATGTTGATATCTTCAAGACCACAAATTGATATTACATAGAAAGGCTAAGGTTAGGGATGTAGGCAACGCAGGTTAAGGGCAATGCTTGCAGTTTTATATCAAAATATATTTTTGGTAAAAATAAATCAAATAATTCTCCATTAAAAACATAAAGTTTAATTTTCTTCCCATGGTGATCTAAACTGTTCTTGATTGTGTGACAAAAGGGTCCTGTAATTTGATTAAAACTTTTTTCTTTATTTAAAAAGTTTGCCATTTAATGCTAATTTGTTCTTGACAAATATTCAACAACTGTTGATATCACCTTGTTAAGAAAATTCTACTCTTTGCTTTTACTTGAGCAATATTTGATTTATTTTGGCAAAAGAAAAAGTCTTGCTATAAAACTGCAAAAACACAAGCCTTAACACGCGTCCCTTGCACTCCAAACTTAGGAAGAAACAATTTCAAGCGAGTATTTTCATTCAGAAATTTTCCAAAGATATCACTATCGTCCACGTATTAATATCCATCTAGGCTATCCATATATATTTACATTATGGGATGGTGATGATAATTGAGAGGAAATACACCTACATTGATGGATAGAGTGAAATTTTATAACTAAAATCACTTTTGGTACAGTCTGTAGGGATTAGATCCTAGACCACCATGCCACCGGCAATCAGTCTACGTACTGCTAGAGTGACGTACTAGACAATGTGATCACTAATGCGAGTAAATACATCTCAATCATGGTGGTATGGCGGCAATTTGCCGTTATTTTGTAGATTAAATATTAACCTTAATATTTAAAAGATTCTGTAAATGCACGTGACTAGTAACCCGATATTAGAAAATGATGATAAACTGGAAATAGAATGGAGAGCAACTTGTCTGTTTGTTTGTTTGGTTTATCGGCTCAACATCTTGAGTCATTAAGGGGGTAAATACATTTGTGTCTTATTGTGTTTGCTTTCCATCCACTATCCTTTTAATTGATTTTCTTTACTTTTCAGATTTTTACGAGTAAAGGAAAGAAAAGGCATTACGAAGCTAAAGGATAAAAAAAGTAATGCGGAAATAATAGCAAGCATTATCTTTTCTGTCTGCCCCTTTCCCTGCTCCCCCTTCCCGGCGGTCCTTTTCAAACACGAGGCAAAATATTGCTACCTATTTGGCTGATAGGCATTGTACCCTCTAAAGTACACAATAGAAAACTTGTTTTCCACCCTGAAAGTAAAGACTCACATAATGTATCATTTATCTCATAAGGTAGCTTAGATGCTATGTACTATACGTACACTCTGGTCTTTAAAAAAATAATTTTATTTACATTTGATATTGAATATAACTTTGATCCCTTAACTCAACAGTAATTTTTCTGTGGTATATATTTACCTAGCCACTAGCCTAGCCCTGCATCTATTAGTGATGCAAGGAATATATTACAAGTGTTTCCGTCTCATATACAACCAATGCTTGTGATCCATACAGCATTTCATCAGTGTGTACACACAATACATTCGAATAAATACATTCACCCTCTCCCATGCTTACGTGATTAGGAAGAGGGAATTGGGGATATTGGTTACATCCTAGGTACTGGGGATTCTTTGTCAATCTCAAGTTCTAGTGCCTCATGCTACATTTTAAATGATAAGATCCCTTGTTCCATCACAGGTATTGGGGATTCTTGATCAATCTCAAGTTCTAGTGCCTAATGTTCCATTCCAGGTGGTAGGGTCCCTTGTTCCATCACATGTTCTGAGAACCCTTAATAGCCCCAAGTGCAAGGACCTTGGTTCCTTGCATTCCAAATACCATACAGGTGCTATGGATCACTCCAGTTCCATCTTTGATACAAGATACCCTATTTCCATACCTGGTACTAGGGACCACCCTGACTATATCCCGGATACAAGGAACTCTAGTTCTATCCCAGGTACAAGGGATCCTGGTTCTATCCCAGATTTTAGGGGCAGTCCCGATTCCACCCTGAGCACAAGATACCCTCGTTCCATACTAGGTACTAGGGTCCACCCTGATTATATCCCGGTTACAAGGGACCCTGGTTCCATTCCTGGTACTAGGTACAACCCTGATTCCATGCCTGCTCCAAGGTGTCATAGTGCTATCATAGGTGCAAGGAATCCTTATTTCAATATAAGTGATAACCCTTGAGAGAGATTAAAGAAATTTAGAGAGAAAAAAAATCTGTTTGTAATGGAGCAATATTTTATTTATTTTGGCTAAAAAAAGTTTTGCCATAAAAAAATGCAAAAACGCTGGGTTTTTCTCGCGTGTCCTTCCATCCCACCTCAACTTGTCATATTATAATGTCAAGTTTCACTTCCGATCACCAGGATACTGGATAAGCAATGGGAAGCTAGCGCCGCGAAATATATGTTGATGCAACCTATCATACTGTAATGTGGCGTGAGTCAACATACCGTACAGGGGATACATGGTTAGATCAAGAGAACAAAAGTTGATTTAGGTCATGCGACAATAGAAATCTTATTGCACAGTTATAACAAGTGTATAACTATAAGCTATAAATACTTATTCAATGATTTCAAATCACTATAGGTCACGACTATAAGGGGTTAAACTTATTATTTTATGCTTTTCATGTAACATTGTTAAGGTTAATTAATGTTTGGGGAATACATTTATATTAACTAGACATGTATATAAGGTGCAGCACAATTAAATATTTCTAATAAGTCCAAGAAAATATTTTTAATTAATGAGCCATTTAAAAATGGTAAAATTATACCATTTTTAATGATATATAAATATTGTTCTTTTTATAAGCTGGTAATTTAATTTAGTCTCATGTTGTAGTACACAATGTCATTATTTAGAATTATATTGTTTCTTAAATTTATATATACTCGTTAATTTGTTTTAATATATTCGAATTGATAATTTTAAATATAGACTTGAAATGTCTATTTAATAAAATTTATTGTTTTGACAGTACCGATTGTAAAAACAACACCAACTAGCAGAACATAATACTCCAGGCCGAGGTAGAAGGTCAGATAAACGCAACAAATGACACACCCAGGTAAAGGGAACGCCGGCTTCCTTATCTGTTCAGTTTTGATGGAATGGGCTGATATATTGTTACTCGATACCTTTTCCAAGATCCCCCACTTATTTTAAATCCCATTCCAAGTTAGCCCCCAACTTGTGTTAAATCCCATTCCAAGATGTTATAGATTCAAAAAATCTGAGTAATCTATATATTCGAATGGCCTTAAAATCCGAATATTCTTGAGATGCAAAGTTTCACCCCGGATTCTAACACCTTGGATCCACTACAGAAAATATGGTTGGAGGTTTATAAGTCCTTAGTACTTAGGTTAAACTACTATCTAATCCGTTAGATCAAATAATCCCATATTTATAAAATGTACTGAAAGTGAACAACCCATAAAATATTTAGATAACTATTATGTTGATTGTAGAGTAAAAACCAAACTACATCCAGCGTGAAATATAAATGGATGGCACATTTAATGTACACCTATAAAACAAGTTATGAAAAGGGAAAGGTGAGGGGGATATGAGAAAGAATGGAAGGTTGGCGTGCTAAGGTATTTTCTCCTTCCCACTTCCCCCCCTTTCCAACATTTACAATCCCGCAAGGGCTGGGTATGCATCAATAATCCTTACATGCTCTCCATTTCTAATATTTATACTTTGTATACGTGAGTAAAGAAGTGAATGACTGAGGGAATTAATAAATGAGAAGGTTATTGAGTAAAATACTGGCTGAGTGAGCTAATAACTGAGTGAATTACTAAGTTAGTGAATAATTCAGTAAGCTATTAAGTAAGCTAGTGGCTGAATAAGCTAGAACTAAGTGAAGGACTGAGTGAGTTAATCCATCGGTAAGTTATTGAGAAAGTTACTGGATTAATGAGTTAGTAACTGAGTGATGGACTGAGTGGGTGAATACTACTGTAAGCTATTGAGTAGGCTAATGACTAAGTGAGCTTATAGCTTAGTGAATGTGTGAATAACACTATTCAGTAAAATAGTGGCTGAGTGAACTAATGTGTCAAAGACTGTGAGTGAATAATTAATTGATGTATTGAGCAAGTTAGTGGCTGAATGAGCTAATCACTGATTGAAGGACGACTGAGTGAATGAATACGTCAGGAATCTATTGATTATGTTAATGACAGAGAGTTAATTACTGAGTGAATGAATGAGTGATTGGCATAATGATTTAGTTAATGCATAAGTAAGATAATGAGTGAAGAACTAAGAGACTGCGTGATTGAGTAAGTGTATGAGCTATTGAGTAATCTAAAGATTGTGTGAGATAATAATTGATTGAGTAATTGGATGAGAAGCTGAGTGAGTGAGTGATTAGTACAATTAATGACTGAGTATGTAAATAATTTACTTAGCCAATAAAAATCAATGTAATGAATGACGAAGTTTGTGATTAAGTTAGTTATTAAGTGAGTTACTGAAATAATGACTGACTAAGTAATTGAATCAGTTACTGAGTGAATAAGGTAATGCATGAGTCACTGACCGAATTAAGGAAGGAGTTATTGAGTGGGAAAGAACAATTTTTAATGCATGAGTTAAGGAATGAGCTACTGAAAGATTGAGAGACTTAGCTAGTTATTAAGTGAGTGACTGATAAATTTAATGAGTAAGTGACTGATTAGGTGTTAGAAATAGATAGGATGGAGTTTGTGTGATTCATTCGTAACGGTTCCCTCCAACCATAAATAATACGTATTGGCCTTGTTTATCAGGATAATTCTGGATAGTTACATTAGTCTAAAGGCTGTTGATTCAATTCCAAGGCCAAGCTGTAAGTTTTAAAATATAATAGAGATTATAGGAATTCTAGTAGTGCATAGTGAACCCTTAAACCCCTTGATGATGACTTTAACTGTCGAGATTTATCTCGAACAGATCGTATTTGTATATTTGTTTTAGTGGGCCCAGATTTATTTATTGACTCTGATATTTGTTAACCGTTCAGCCCCACCAACATGCTATAAAAAATGTCCCGGTTCCTTTGTGGGGGATACGTGTTATTGAAGGGTAATAATGACGTCATCTGTAGCTCTCCAGCACAGGATTTTATTTTTGTGTTTGCTTTGACTTGGTTCCTATTGATTTTTAATGATTTTTTTTAAACATATCGAAAACCAAGTATAAAAGTCAGCAAATCGAAAACAAGTTATGGAGCTAATGATTATCATAAAATAAAATAAATTCAATATATAAATAATTTGGTTTCATCTTTCAATTTTATACACGCAGCAACAAAATATTACGCTTTCACAATATTTTTAATTTCAACAAACAAAATAGTTTGGTTTCAACGAGCTTTATACACTCAACAAACAAAATATTTTTCTTCCAACAAATTTTTATACTCAACAACCAAAACATTATATTTTTAACAAACTTTCTACATGCAAAAAAAAATAATAATATGCGTTCAACAAACTATATACATTCAATAACCATATTATGCTTTCGACAAATTTGATACATTCAACAACCAAAATATTATGCTTTCAACACAATATTTACAATCAATTACCAAACTAATATATTCTCAACGTATTTATGGTCCAATAACCAAAATATTTTGCTCTCAACAAACTTTCTACACTCAATTAACAAAATTATTGTAGTTTTAACAAACTCAATACATGCAACATTAAAATAATATGATTTATCAAATCTACTTTATTGAATTGGCATATTACCGCTTATTTAAGACCCGTTTTACTAATTCATATTTTGACAATTTGATTTTTTCGGATGACAGAGGAAATAACCCAACATTTCTGAAGAAATACCTAAATCAGTACACGTCCTTTACACTAGTAGCTTACACCTTAGAGCAAAACTTTTAACTAGTCAGGAAACTTTATCACCGTCTAATTTACTAACTGGGTGGCATGAATTACACATACATTAAAAGTACATAAATTAATTGGTAGAGTCTAAAATGTAGGAAGCGTTTTTCAAGCTATGGTGCATAGTAAGAATCTTTACGGGTATTTACCAGAACAAATCTTTGAAGAGACGTGAATCAGGGATGTTTATTTAGGTTAAATATTTTGTGTTGACAAATCTCTTCAATGTTTTACATGCCATCTTACTGAAACGTGACGCAATTCCAGAGGAAGAAAATTTGGGAACAGAACACTTTCAAGAATAAAGCGATATGTTTCTCTGGTTCACGGATATTATGGATGAAAATAACAACAGCATTGATCAAATTGACATAATTTCTGGTAGAGATTTTAAAACACTTAGAACGTTGTTATTGAAGCTTCTTGAGGTGGAGATGCAGGGGACACAATAAAAGGCCAAGGGTTTAGCAGTTTTTATTGAAAAAATTTGTTGGGTCTAAATAAATAAAATATTGTTTCAGCAGATAAATAGTTTTTAATTTTCTGCACGTGGTGATAACATTCTTGGAGTATCGGTCATGAACATGGTGGCATTATATGATACACATTTTAAATTAAGAGAAAGATTTGCCAAGAAATTCCAGGACACCCTTGACAAATATTTAAGAAGGATTGAGGTCACCATGTGAAGAAAATTAAACTCTTTTGTTTACATGGAAGCAATATTTGATTTATTTGGGCAATATAGTGTTTTTACAAAAAAAAATAATCAAAAAATTGGTCTTTTCTCACGTTCCCTACCTCCCCACCTTAAATATTTACTAAAAAATTAACTTGACAACATTTTTCAGAGAAAGTTTATATGCTCTGACTGCTTGACAGCTTTTTTTCCAAACAGACCCTTGAACTATCGGATGATCTTACATGAACATAAATATATGAAGCTGGTCAAAAAATTTAAGCGGGATTTGTATTAATAGAAATATTATTAACTATTAAATGAGAAATAAGTCATTAAAATGTTTGAGCACAAAAATCTGTATAAAATCTTTTCGGCTATTCGAATGATGAAAGCAAAATAATTAATCATTTTCCAACTGAGGTTGACCCCATAGTAACAATAAACATCCAGTTCATGACTGCCGTATCAAACATTAAATTCAGGATAGCAATTTAAAAAGTCAAGTTGATGATAGCCGTATCAAACATAAAGCTCAAGATAACCATATCAAACTCCAAGTTGATAGCCATATCAAACTTCAAATTGATAGCCATATCAAACTCCAAGTTGATAGCCATATAAAACTCCAAGTTGATAGCCATATCAAACTCCAAGTTGATAGCCATATCAAACTTCAAGTTGATAGCCATATCAAACTCCAAGTTGATAGCCATATCAAACTCCAAGTTGATAGCCATATAAAACTTCAAGTTGATAGCCATATCAAACTCCAAGTTGATAGCCATATCAAACTCCAAGTTGATAGCCATATCAAACTCCAAGTTGATAGCCATATCAAACTTGGTTGATAGCCATATCAAACTCCAAGTTAATAACCGTATCAAAAATCAAGTTGATAGCCGTATCAAACTTCAAGTTTATAGCCATATCAAACATCAAATTGATAGCCATATTAAACTTTAAGTTTATAGCCATATCAAACATCAAATTGATAACCGTATCAAACTTCAAGTTGATAACCATATCAAACTTCAAGTTGGTAGCCATATCAAACTTCAAGTTGATAACCGTATCAAGCTTCAAGTTGATAGCCATATCAAACTTCAAGTTTATGGCCGTATCAAACTCTAAGTTGGTAGCCATACCACACTTCAAGTAGACAGCCATATCAAACTTCAAGTTTGTAGCCATATCAAACTCCAAGTTGGTAGCAATATCAAACTCCAAGTTTATAGCCATATCAAACTTCAAGTTGATAGCCATATCAAACTCCAAGTTTATAGCCATATCAAACTTCAAGTTGATAGCCATATCAAACATCAAATTGATAACCGTATAAACTTCAAGTTTATAGCCATATCAAACTCCAAGTTTATAGCCATATCAAACTCCAAGTTGGTAGCCATATCAAACTTCAAGTTGATAGCCATATCAAACTCCAAGTTGGTAGCCATATCAAACTCCAAGTTTATAGCCATATCAAACTTCAAGTTGATAGCCATATCAAACTCCAAGTTGGTAGCCATATCAAACTTCAAGTTGATAGCCATATCAAACTTCAAGTTGATAGCTATATCAAACTCCAAGTTTATAGCCATATCAAACTCCAAGTTGGTAGCCATATCAAACTTCAAGTTGATAACCATATCAAACTCCAAGTTGGTAGCCATATCAAACTCCAAGTTGGTAGCCATATCAAACTCCAAGTTTATAGCCATATCAAACTCCAAGTTTATAGCCATATCAAACTCCAAGTTGGTAGCCATATCAAACTCCAAGTTTATTGCCATATCAAACTCCAAGTTGGTAGCCATATCAAACTTCAAGTTGATAACCATATCAAACTTCAAGTTGATAGCCATATCAAACTCCAAGTTTATAGCCATATAAAACTCCAAGTTGGTAGTCATATCAAACTCCAAGTTTATAGCCATATCAAACTTCAAGTTTATAACCATATCAAACTCCAAGTTGGTAGCCATATCAAACTTCAAGTTGATAGCCATATCAAACTCCAAGTTTATAGCCATATCAAACTCCAAGTTGGTAGCCATATCAAACTCAAAGTTTATAGCCATATCAAACTTCAAGTTTATAGCCATATCAAACTCCAAGTTGGTAGCCATATCAAACTCCAAGTTGGTAGCCATATCAAACTTCAAGTTTATAGCCATATCAAACTCCAAGTTGGTAGCCATATCAAACTCCAAGTTTATTGCCATATCAAACTCCAAGTTGGTAGCCATATCAAACTCCAAGTTTATAGCCATATCAAACTTCAAGTTGATAACCTTATCAAACATCAAGTTCAGGATTTCTATATCAAACATACAATTCAAGATGGTAGTATTTAAAAAACAGTTTACCAAACAATTTTGTCAATTACGGTTACTTTAAGGATGTATGGGTTTGTTTTAAATAAAACTATCCACTATTATTAGTTGTAACTGCAGTTAAATTACAATATAAATTTACAATGACGGCATTTTAACAAGAATATGTGAAAATTAATGTTACGCGTAATAGGAATGTGTAAACAAAGTGTGTACATTCCTCTGCTTTGTAATTGTAGTCCCTTATCTTTAGTTTATCAATCAATATGAAGTGCACCTACTAGTGTTACTACAATGACGTCACCAATTAGTCTGTGCATGCTCTTCTGCCATTTTCAAGTGCTCTGGATCTTAAAACAACGGAGTGTAGAGCTATCGGTTAAATTACAGGCTATACAACGTCAGAGGAGAAAACTTTCTTGTTGGAACTCTAAAAAGTTGGTCGAATAGAGACGATACCACGGGAATATTAACAGAGGACTGAGCTGAGGTATTTCCTTGTTTGGTTTCTTGGGGTTTTGCTCTTGTTCCCACTACCACTCTCGTGGTCTGACTCAAAACGTCAGCAGCGGGATGAAGGTTTGCGGCCGTATTTGACAACATTCCTTGTTCGATCTCAGCTTGTGGAAGCGTTTCTTCGTTGTAAGCGTCAACGAACAAAGGTTTTTAACAGGCAAGGTATAATGAGAAATCCTATACGTTTAGTAACTCATGATCAACTTTAGAAACATACGTGGCCCTTCTCAATGAGAGAAAAATTAATTTGGTTACGACTCATTCAGAAAAAAAAGAGACCAAGATACATTTCTATTGTATTGAAAACACAATCAATATTTTATTACTGAAGTATAAATGTTGTATGTTATTCATACAAATACATGCGTGGACATAATAATACCCCCCGGACCCACCTCAGTGTCAAAGTTAGCTAACACGCTAATTTCATGTTGAGTTAGATTGCCGAGGAGTGGGAGATTGATGTTCGACTCTCACTCGGGTGAATTGGGGACAGTTTTCCCTAAATGGTTTTCCACTTTCCCTAGAGGCAAATGCGGGCTCACTTCCTCTATATTCAACCTTCCTAATTCCTAACCCATCAACGTAATTAGTGCTTGAGCGTATAACCCGAACGGGTAGCAAGACGCGGTGTATTATTATTTAAGACCAACTTTAGGCGCCAAATGTTCTAAGACGTTTGTCTCATAATAGACTGGATTTTCAGGGTTAGAACCCCGGTTGGGTGTAGTAAGGCTGGTTTTTACTAAATAAATTTATACTCATTCTATCCAGGCAAATGCGGGTGAACATCTTCTACATAAAGCCTTCCTCATCCCCAAAACGTTAGCGTACTTAATATATAATGTGTATAGCCCAAACTGGTTGTAATATGTGATGATAAAAAACATATGGCACAAAATAAAAATGTATATGAGATTTCTCTCAATATAGAAATCCCGAAGTGACGTAAGCCTAGTAAAGGGATAGAGTAACTACTAAGTTTGGGTACCCTGGTTCCATCCCAAGTTTTGGGGGCACTTGTGATACCATGTGTATTTATTTCATCGGAGGTCATATTTCGGCTAGGTCATTGTCGCCTTAATATGCAGCCTTAATCGTTCTCAATATTTGCTGGTCACTTAGTGGTCGATGAAAGATTACAATATATGTGATCGTATTCGGGCACCAGGCAAGTACATAAAATGTTTAGCACAATCTAGGAGGGACCCTGGCTTCATCCCAGGGGATTGGGACCCTGTTTTTCTCCTGTGATAGGGATCTTGGCTCAATCTCAGGTTCTAGGGACCCTGGCTTCATCCCAGGTGATTGGGACCCTGTTTTTCTCCTGTGATAGGGATCTTGGCTCAATCTCAGGTTCTAGGGACCCTGGTTTCATCCCAGGTGATTGGGACCCTGTTTTTCTCCTGTGATAGGGATCTTGGCTCAATCTCAGGTTCTAGGGACCATGGTTTCATCCCAGATGTTTGGACCCTGGTTCCATTCCAGGTGCTTGAGGCCCTGTTTCCCCCCCTGGTGCTATGAATCTTGGTTCAATCTCAGATTCTATGGACCATAGTTTCATCCCAAGTGCTAGGGACCCTAATTTCATCCCTGGTTCAATCCTATGTGTTAGAGACCATAGTTAAATCCCTAGTGTTAGAGACTTTGTTGGGGACCTTGAATAAATGACATGTGCTGTTGCCTGAAGAAAAAATATTTCTGTTATTAAAGTTGTGTAGCTAGATACAAGTGTTTCTTTCTTTCAGATTTGTATTGTCATGCATTTATAAAGAGCACATGTAGCAAAAAGGAGGGTCAGACTACCATTAAAAATTAGAATGATTTCATTGGTGGATATTTAAATGTATTAAAAATGGCAAGTGGTAAATATTTGTCTTGTGCAGTAATGATAGTTCCTCACTTTCAAAGAATCAGGCCGGAGCATTAACTTGTTCGTTAGCACTTCTGACTAAATCGGATGAAGAGGTACACTTATCGTGTATTATGTTGGATAGATCATATCAATAACTGTATAGGGCTGGTCCTATTCACCCTCCTCAGTCTGATTCCAGGACTTAAACTTACTGGTAGCTAGCACATGGATTAGATTGTAGGATATAAATTAGTGCACCCCTCAACTTCCACTCCTGGTGTTGTTGAGAAGGTTCTGTTGTACTAAAGACGTCACAGATNCTGTTCTAATTAAGCCGCCACAGATGCTTCCCCCCCCCCCCTCTCCTCTTTGAAGTGCCACTTGTATTTGAAGGTGGAGGGAGGTTGAAACGAGAAATGTAGTCAACCCACCACACTCGACACTCGACCTCACATCAGGGGAGGATTAAATCTTAGGCTTTAAGGACTACAGGCCAGGGGCTTCCACCAGATGGAGGGACTCCAGAGATTGAGTGAAAAGCTATCCCATGTGTGAATGCTGAATTGAAGTAGAAGTACTCTAAATTAGCTATTTAAAAGGGGGTTCCATTAATATACTCTAATATATATGTGTGTATGTGTGTGTGTGTGGAAGAGGGGGGGGGATTAAACATACTACGACCAAATAAACAATGTACAATGTCATATATTATTATATAGCATGAAGCTGTGTGACGTCAAACAGACAACAATATTAATAACGGTTTTATTGGTTGGAACCTTACAAAACGTTCTCTTTATATAAATAACGCAAATAAAATGTCTTAATGTTAACTAAACATTGCTAGTATTGTAGGGTTACATTTATTTTTTATTAAACTTTAATTTTCCTTTTGAAAATATTACTGGGGGCTTCAAAATACCTGTAAATCAGGGACCTACATAATCTTAATCTGGTCCTGTCTCACACATTGTTCAATAAGGCCTCACACACTGCTTAACAAGACTTCACACACTTCTCAACAAGACTTCACACACTTCTCAACAAGACTTCACACACTTCTCAACAAGACTTCACACACTTCTCAACAAGACTTCAGACTCTTCTCAACAAGACTTCACACACTTCTCAACAAGACTTCACACTCTTCTCAACAAGACTTCACACACTTCTCAACAAGACTTCACACACTTCTCAACAAGACTTCACACACTCCTCAACAAGACTTCACACACTTCTCAACAATACCACACCCACTGCTCATCAAAGTGTTAGTGGCTCATATTAAAACATAATATCGCTGTTTCGGACTCACAGCAACGAAATGTTAAACGTTTGGGTTGTAGCAATGCCTCTAATTAATTATGTGTACGCTTTAATAAAGGCATCATCAAGAGGACAGATTTGTAGTACCTATGATGTGTCCTTTTCCCCTAGTTTACAGTCAACAAATGACATTCTCACAGTGGAATGTGTGTTGAGCTATGACTGGCAAGTAAAAGTTCTACTGGGGTATGAGAACTATTCCCATTTACAATTTGAACAAGCCCTGCTTGCTCTGGCATCGCTCCACGTCTCTAGTTTTAACACAGACAAATGGGGCCAAATAGCGATGCTATGAGAAAGACGTAATACTATATTTCATACACTTGTGTGATGCGGATTGTATCATTAGAAAATACAAGGACACCTAGTATATTACTTTCATTTAAATTTGTTATGCCGTGAGACATAACTAATACTACATTTAATACACTTGTGCGATGCGGATTGTATCATTAAACATACAGGGAAGCGTTGTGATTACTATCATTTAAACTATTTACACCATTATTACAGTGGAGTATTTTTAGTTTGAAGTCCAAGGGATATTTAAAACAAAAAATTGGAGATATCCTAGATTCGAATGAACCATGTTTATGATTATCTAGGCAGCTGGTACACTAAAATCAATAAGCACAAAATATGCTACATATCAACACACATTTTGTATGTGCTGTATAAAACACACATTCACAATATATACATAGGCCTACATAAAAAACAAGAAAATTTTAAATAGAAAACTAGAAAAAATGAATGATCTTGGCTGTTTGTAGTTTTCTTATCTTGACGTAATAAACAAAATCTTCAAGTTCACTGATTGCATTAAAAATGTTGTCTTTAACGTCTGGATGGGATTCAGTGAATCTTCTCAGTCTGGTCCATGCCGGTTGTCACGTGATTAAACTGTCACACAGAAGCGATGAAATCCGAGCCAACATGTCCTCTATTCAACCAAACACACTCGCTGCCGGTGCAGAATTCCCCGTTTTCTCTTTTACTATGAGTCAATAACCTTTATTTGACATCATTGGCATATTGGGGTAGAGGAGGGGGGGGTGATTAAAGACCGTTTAGTTAGGTTTGAAATAGGAACAAACTCGAAAAAAATAACGATGTTTAGGCTTTGAATTATTCGAATATTTTCTTCTAAAATTCGAACTAAATGTTATATTTTACCATTGATTTGAAGAGTAATTTCATAGAGAATTATGGTGGGTTCAAATTGTTCCATTTTTCTAATTAACTAGTGTCGAATTAGACCGATCCATTTGTATTTTTAATACCACATTTAATACCCTTTCGTGATGCTGGTTGTATGGTTAGTAAATAAATAAAAAACATTGTAGACTATCATTTAAACTATTGTCGCCGTGAGATGCTATATTTCACACAGTTGTGCGATCCAATTTGAGAGAACACGTTATTGTAAGTACCTATCATTATTTGGATTGTTAATTTATGTATCAGGTGTTTCACAAGCGTCATAAGCTCATGTGGGAAGAATATCTGACCCATAATTGTATACAAACAATTAGTGTAGTAAATAATTCCCTTGTTACTAAATAGCAGTAAAATTGTATAACAATGTCAATACAAACTTGCAAGCTGTCTTAAAATAATGGAGAGAGGAACCTCATAACCTAGTGTACAAGCTTTTGTGTTCTCGACTCTCAAGAGAGGAGTAGGATGTACAACCACGACATGAGTCCTTCCTTTGGAACCAGTAAACTTTCCACTATCTCATCCACGGAGTAATACCCTTGGAAGAGTCCTGGATCGTATCTGGTCTTGGTAAGCGAACTAGGGGCGAGTATTAGAATGACATAGATAAAGCCGAAGTAAAATTCCAAAGGAGCATAGGGGCTGAGTGGCACAATACAAAGTAAAGCTATACCTGGTAGATGACATTACGAATATAACACAACTATTCTTGTAAGTATCACTCAAGGACTGTTAGAGCAATGGTGAACCTATCCACCCCATATAGCCCTCCTTCATCAGTTTCTCTAGACCAATAATTGTTCTATTGACAAGGCATTGCATTGTATTCTGTTTTATTATATTAAACCCAACGAACCCGACTTGTTTCCTCCGTTCGTATATCCCATCCTGACAATACGAGAGAGCGGGATGATGATATTGCTATCTAATTATAAGCTAACAGTTGAAGGAATATTATACCAATTATATCCACGTGAATATAAGTTATTGATATATTTTATTTCAAGCACTAATTACAAGAAAAGCTATGAAACACCCCTTACGAAGATGGATTCATTTTTCACAATAAACCGGGCTTATCTTTCATTCTACAATTCTTATGTTAAATTGTCAATAGCTCCACTTTCGTTTGATGAAGAAAATCCCCCTTCGTGGGTGTGTTTGTTTGTTTGTTTGTTGTGTGTGTGTGTGTGTGTTTCTTCGAACTTCTTCTTATCAATTTCCCCAAGGTAACCGTATGTTTACTCTCGGACTACGTGTGACCAATCATCCACTAATCATGTCATCGACCAATTAGGTCAACTTTATCAATAGATAAATTCGATGCCACCGTTCCGTTATTCCATTTACACACACAAATATTGGCCGAGACATGATATGAGAGAGTGTCTTAATCGTGAAAATTTTCTAACTTGAGTTTAAGATGAATATTTACGTTTTAGTTCTACCCAAACAAACAAAAAAGTGTATTTTACAATTCTGCCTCTCCCCCCCCCCCNCCCCCCCCCCTCTCCCCCACCTGTCTGTCCCTGGTCACAGATCTGAAACGGTTTGAATGATTTTATTCGAACTTGATATCTAGATGTTGTATGGCAATGCCGCGAGACGTTCTTTTGATTTTGAAATTGGACCTAAAATTAGGGTAGCTTACTGATGAATGTTTTCTGAAATTCCAAATTTTTAAAAAATGGCTCGAGGGGTTTTGTTTAAAATATATTTATAGAAAGTTTTTAACATCCCAAATAACAAGGTATACCTGGTTTTGGGGTAAAAATTAATTATAGAGCAGCTTACAAGTTAGTGATTTTCGAAATATTTTGAAAAAAATAGTTTTTACAATTTTGTTCAAAATTGGTAGCTGGAGACCATTTTACATGGAAAATAATATTATATATTTAAATTTATAGAGTAGAGTAATTTCAAAATCACTGAAAATTTCAAATTTTTCTAAATTTACCTTGAATGTTGACATAAAAGTGATTATCAGGGGAAATTTTCTCATGACAAATAATAAAATGTTTTTATTTTTACAAACTAAGAATAGTAATTTTAAAATAACTTGTAAATTGCTAATGTTTGAAAATTTGAAATTTGTGGAAAATATATATGATAATTTGGTTTAAACTCTATATATAGTGATTGTTTATTGTGATTAACAAGATGGTGTGTTTTATGAAGAAAACTTACTTAAGAGTAGTTTACTGAAATTTTATTTTAACGTTTTATTCCCATCTATAATACACAATATAAAAATGTGTGTGCACTTGTGTCTTCTCATTTATTCTACATACTATTTATTCTATTTACCTTATTTTCGTCAAGTTCTGTAAAAATGTCAGGATATTTAGCTCTTGGTGTTTGTCCAATTTTGTTCCTGTAAAAACCATAGAAAGAAAACAAAAAAATAAGAGAAAGCAACAAATAAAACTAATTAACTTCAAGGGGGGAGGGGCATGAATCCTTTTCTATGTTTTCGGGAGACGTTTTTATTTAATTTCAGAGAAAACTCCGTGTGGTAAAAAAACAACTATTGTTTACAATGTTTTACTTTTAAGAAGACATGGGTGTACATCATTTAATAGACTAATATAATTACAAAAGAAGATATATTTGTTAGAGGGATTTTTAGTAATTAATTTAAGTTTATAAACTTTTTTATCGCCTCTGGACATAGTAAAAGAGAGAGTTGGGGGAATTTTACCGGACTGTTGATAAGACTGTTCCAATGTGCTACGGATGGTTACCAGTTTCTTCTAAAAGTATCTGGGTTGAATCCTAGTAGGATTAAGAATTAAGTGTTCCTAAAGTAGGATAAAAGATAGAGTACGAATGATTCGAAGCCAATTACGATCACTGTATCAGACAATAATAACTTCTCTGAGAGTAGCTAGCTAGAAAATAATATTATAGTGTGGCTACACGTAGGTTGAGCTCCCTGCTGAGGAAAAAATCAGCTCTCTTTATCGAGACGCCGCCTCAGTCTTCCAGAAGCGCAAAGCTTACGGCAGGGCTAATCAAAATATTTTAACGCTGCCCTCAAAATGGGCCGGTTAAGGTTTGACGGCGTATCAAGCAAAGTTTGATGGTGATCCCCACAAACAATGGGACCGTTCCCCGACTTTATTCCCCTATAAACAAGACCGCGTAATTTGGATTAATGTCCTGCAGCGCAGCTCCTCTAAGACCGTGCCGCGGGAATGTCGGGCAGGTCTCGTATCGACCAGAGCTGCGTTTAGCCTGATTAAGCTTTTAACATAGTTTACTAGCAAAATGGCTGACTTTCTCGTACACATACATTGTTTATACGGCGACAAAAATGCCGGTTTATTTAAGGGATAAACAAACAGGCTAGGTCTCGAGGATAAATAGTCAATTTTGGTAGATAAGCAAATGAGTGTTTAGGGAATTAATTAATTATTTTTTTCCTGACGCTAGGACGTACCAACACGCACAACGTTTCACGTAGCCACCAGGCAAGGCGATGTGAGAAATGTTGAAACTGGACCATTTGTTGACGAGGGAGATGTTTGTGGATAATGATTAACAAGTTGTTCTTATTAGGGGAACCGCTTCTTGGAGAATAAATTTGCATCACTTACTCATCTATTATATCTCCATGGAAACGGCTACTGTTATAATTAACGCACTGTATTAGTAAACCTTTTAAAAGCAACTTAAATGGTTTACTAAAATTGCGGTAAGTTATTTGTAAGAGTTGGAATTGGTTAACATAATAACATATTCAATATATAGATATTAACGAACATTGTATGTCAAAATCTAAAACCATGCAAAAGCCACTTGTAAAGCTAATGCCTACCTGGAGTGGGATGTTGGAGTGTACGCCTGCATAGATTTTTAATCGAAGGTTCGTATTTAAACCATACGCATGTGTTTTGAGAGTGGTTTTATTTACACTGTCATTTTTCGTTTGCTCCCTAGGCAAATGTTTATGAATTTCCTTGAATTTTCTCTTACACATTTTAATCCATAACATTTGGATTAAATGCACTCATATTTATAGGGTTTTCCCCCTATCTCATACAACCACATATTTGCACAACTGGAATAAGGATGAGGAAGGTGGCAGTTTGAGTGAATGTACCCGCATGACCATGAATGAGGAGAGATAAAACCGTTTAGGACGAAAATACCCTCGGCACTTCCGGCCAGGAGTAGAACCTCAATCTCCCATTCACCAAAAAACTAGACAAGACGTGCCTCTAGGGCCGAGTGATAGATTATGCTAATCATGCTAATAGTTTCTCCACAGTACTTTGGAATGGGTGAGAGCCCTCTCCCCCAGGGTAAATTTTTTAAATAATGGGTAGCCTGGTAAGTGAATCCACATCTTGTCTCAAGTCAAGTCTGCTATCCTTCCTACCTTCCAGCCCTTCCAATGAACAAACAAGATTATTTGAGACCTTGGCTGCCTCGTCAAGGGATGACTTTAATGCAATCAAGACACGAGCTGGATTCACAAGGATGTGATCTGGGGAGATCGTGGAGCATGGAATATTTAGACCTGACGTACCGTCTAGACTAAGGGGGTAGCGCAGGTTCTGGTGCTATCAGCTTCTTGAACTATCTAACATAGGGATACAGGAGGAGAGGACAGATGGGTGCTATCATCTTCTTGAACTATCTAACAAAGGGGTACAGGAGGAGAGGAGAGATGGGTGCTATCATCTTCTTGAACTATCTAACAAAGGGGTACAGGCGGAGAGGAGAGATGGTGCTATCATCTTCTTGAACTATCTAACAAAGGGGCACAGGAGGAGAGGAGAGATGGGTGCTATCATCTTCTTGAACTATCTAACACAGGGATACATGAGGAGAAGAGAGATGGTGCTATAATCTTCTTGAACTATCTAACAAAGGGGAACAGGAGGAGAGGAGAGATGGTGCTATCATCTTCTTGAACTATCTAACATTAGGGATACAGGAGGAGAGGAGAGATGGGTGCTATCATCTTCTTGAACTATCTAACATAGGGATACAGGAGGAGAGGAGAGATAGGTGCTATCATCTTCTTGAACTATCTAACAAAGGGGTACAGGAGGAGAGGAGAGATGGTGCTATCATCTTCGTTAGCCACCTAGCTTGTGCAAGTGGAAATATGGACTAAGGTGTCAGGATCGTCTATTCTAGTTTGAATATGACGAGGAAATAAGGGTAAAATTTTGGCTTGGTGTATGTAGGGTGTTTTTCATATTTGTTCTCCCACTCTTTCTCTTTAAGTAAATGTGGTTACTTTTCCTCTTAATTTTACCTTCAATGTTTTTGTATTCAACTATTTTGGTCGTTATTAGTTTTTAATAAGACTTATATTTTTTATTTTTCTCATTTTTTGAATTTCATAAATGTATTTTGTATCTATTTGTATCTTGATTTTATTTAAAGTTACGTTTTTAACATTAATATTATTTTCATTCTTTTAAATTATTATAATCACTATCGACTCACTGAACCTTCGCTACTAAGTTAGCAATGTCGCCGCCAGTTTCCAGTGCGAACCAAAACAAAATGGCGGTCGTTTCGTGGAGTTTCCAGGGAGCTGAGCAGTCTTCCTCACCGGAAATAAATCTGTTAATGGCGCGACAACGTCACCTCTAAACATTAACGAGATGTGCGATCCTGTAGATTCCTTCCTCCACGACTTGGGAGATAATTGTCGGCCACGAATATTACAGGAGAAAGAGAGAGAACATCAGTTCACGCCGCACGTCGTCATGGCAACAACAGATTTATTACGTCACTGAACTCACCCGCACCCGACACTGTGTAGCATTCAGATAGCGGCCCGGGAGGGTGGTACGCACGGATACTGTGCCTGACCCTAAGTTTTTCCTGGTAGTGTTTTCCCATGCCTCTCTCCAGGCAATTGGAAGTGCGTGTTTAAATGACTTTAGTGCTCTATGCCTATGCTATCTAAATGGAGACGCCACTAATCAGTACGATCAGGACAATACCAGCTTATTTCACCATCGCTCTCTCAAGAATATGATACCTAGATAGAGGGAAGTGTGAACGCAATCACAGAAAAATTTGCTAATTACATGAAGACCAACAATGCAACGCGTTTCAAAAATGTCGGGAGATATAATTAATGTAAATAGTTACAGTATGTTCACAATATTTGTTTATCCCAGTATTTTTTCCGGATGGAAATGGTTGCCGGACGCAATCAAATGTTGGGACAGGTGGTTATTATTTTGTATTACACTTAATTAAACTCCGGCTGTGGGCACGATTGAGTTATGATGAGTTTGAGTTATTTATAGATAAAGTCGAAGATACTAATAGCCCCCCTACAAAATGAAAAGTACCTATAAAATAAAATTTAATAAATTATTGAATAACATAATTACATAATATTTTTTGTGTACCACGTCATTCTAAATATTAGCACGTTTATATTTATGGGTTAGAAAATAATAAAAAAGATAGAGTTAATATGAAGTGTGTCCACAACTGCGTAAAAGGATAGGAGGAAACCGTTTATTAGAATGTTTCTTAAACTCTCTCTAGTCGTGTACCCTTTTGGGCCCCGGCCTAACCAACGTACCCTTTATTATCTCCTCGTAAAAAAAATTGAAATAAGCAACTGTTTTCTGGTAAATGGTATTATAAATGGTATTTAGATATTTTAATGTGGATATATAAATGGTCGTTCCAAGTGTTCATGACATGTTTGGTGATAAACTAAACAAAGTCGCAACAGAGGGAAAGAAAGGCCTGTAAAAATCAATAACATCTCAAATTACGCGTTAATTCGTTTATAAGATTCATAAATATTAATAAGTATTTAATGATTAATAAAAGGCAAAGGTGTATTGCGCACTTCCTGAAATCTTTTCCTTATCCCGAGGGGTAATACTATCACAGTTTGAGGAACATTGGTCAAGTAAACATCACCTTCAATACAACCAGCTGGGATTCTAGCTTCTACCTCCGAGCCACCGGCAACCCATCCTAGTGGGAAAGCGACAGGTGAAATGAGGGTGTATTCAACCTTTTGTTCGCGTACCAATAGATATAATTTATCTTCAACTTTATACCACCAAAGTTGTCGGTGTATAATTCAAGCTATACAGAATATAATCTAGATCTAAAATAAATAGATTATAACCAAAGTATAAATGTAGCTTACACCAGGTTGGATACCACTGCTTTATACCATGTGCCCAAAGATTAAAGTAAAGGCTTAACCAAAATATGCCTATAATATACTTTGCTGTGAAAATTAATCTGCCAAAAGTAATGTATGTAGATGCTCATATCATGTTATAATTAGTTTATGCTGTTTCAATAGATAATGTTCCAGCAAAAAAAATATCAACAGATCCTGTTTCAGCAAATACACTTCCAACGGATTCAAATTCAACAAAACCAGATTATTCAGATACGATCAATAAGGTGTTAATATAAATAGTTTAAAAAAAAAAGTAAAAAATTCAACGAAACATTTTCATTGCAATGATAGTTTTATGGCATTTTGTTCATTAAAAAAGGACTCTAGGACATGCAGGTCTTATCCCGTTCTCAATTTGGCCGGACTAATTTAAAATTATAGCAAGTGTCCACATAGCAATGACACGCGTGTAGGCAACTTACTTTCCCCTTCCCCCATCCCTCACGTCTGTATAAACCCCTCCCCTTTCAAAACTCTGGGCTCGATAAAGATAGAAGAGGTTTCACGTAAATGTTCTCCTCCCTCGTGGTAGAATATTTTCAAGCAGTTGTTTGAGGTTAAGACGTTGATTGACTGATGGTTTGGGAAAGGAACGGACAGTCTGGTCCGGAGGAATGATCGATGACCTCTCGAGATGGGATCTGACCTTCAGTCACACTTCACCCGCTGAACGAGAGAGAAGGGGCAACTTTTATTGAAGGGGAAATAGGTATGGCATCTTCAATGTAATACCAAAAGTAAAATAAATAATGTTCCTTGCTTGTAGATGAGGTCTACTTGATTACGTTCGAGGTAGTTGCGCCACTGTAGCCAGACTTGTACAAGGATGCTTTGCTGGACTGCCCAAGCCCATCCATATCTTATAATATTTAAGTTAGTTACTTATGTTCTAATATTTTATTACATTAGGTGTCAGATGATAACTTGCGATATACTGAGGATCTGCAGGGGACTGTTTATGGAATAATGAAGGCCTATAGGGGATTACCGTTGAACCAATGGTCTGCGGGGATTACTGTTGGAGGGATTATTGTTGGAATATTGAGAGTCTTTAGAAGATTACTGTTGGAATAGTAAGGGTCTGTAGGTATTAATGTTGAAATAGCAAGGGTCTGTAGGGGATTTATATTAGAATAATGAGGGTGTGTAGGAGGGTTTACTTTTAAAATAGTGAAGGTCTGTAGGGAATTACTGTTGAAATAGCAAGGGTTTGTAGGGTATTTCTGTTAGAATAATGAGGGTATGTAGGGGAGTTTACTTTTAAAATATTGAGGGTCTGTAGGGGATTACTGTTTGAATAGTGAGGGTCTATAGAGGATTTTTGTTGGAATATTGAGGGTCTGTAGGGATTACTGTCGAAATAAAAGGGTATGTAGGGGATTTCTGTTAGAATAGTGAGGGTTTGTAGGGGGGTTAACTTTTAAAATAGTGAGGGTCTGTAGGGGATAACAGTTGGAATAGTGATGGTCTGTATAGGATTATTGTTGGATTAGTGGGGGTCTAGGGTATCACTGTTGGAATCGTAAAGGTATGCATGAGTATTAATTGTGGAATAATAAAGTTCTGTAGGGGATTACTGTTGAATACAAACGGTCTGCAGGGGATACATGTAGGAATAATGAGGATATGTAGGGGGATATTGTGGGAAGTGGGGTGTACCAGAGGATTACTGGGGAGTAGATAAAGAATGTTGGAGGTAGTCAGGGGATGCAAGAATGTGGTTGAGAAGGGGTAAGAAAAGGGTGTGAATGGATTTATTCGATTGGTAGCATCCTATCAAGAGCATCTCTACCTTTTTCAATAGCAACCACGCTTTTTTATAGGCTGGTAGGTAGGGCACGGGAAAGGGCTATGTCGCCAACATGAATCTTAACACGTCGTAAATCAACCATCATCAATGTTTCTTTAATACTACAACAACGTTATAAGTCACATTTCTTACAATATGTTTAAAAATAAGATTTTATATCATTATTATTATTATTATTAGCACCGCGTCTTACTACCCGTTCGGGTTATACGCACTTACACTAATGTGTAATGTTAGGGTGATTGTGAGATGAAATGAAGGACCTACAGTTTAACGTGGAATCCAAACCACGGTGGAGGCCTGGCATTCCCCACATTCACAAGATGTCTTGTCAGAGGTGAAGGAAGGGTTTGGTAATCAGATAAATCTTTGCCTAGACCAAGGATCGAACCCCGGCCGCCAGCACAGAGGTCTGACACCTTACCCCTAGACCGCCAGGTCACCGATTTTATATCAATAGTTCATTTTAGCTACCAAGTCCTGATTTGTTTCCAAGGAGCACTCAAAATATTTTTGTATATTTTTAATTATATTCGACATGATACTCAGATAGTGATCTTCTGGTACTGGGGTCGGGGTGATAGTTACAATCTGTCTTAATTTAGGTTAGTCTTTAGGTCATGTGACAATATGAGGTAAAATAATAAATAATTATATGGATAGTTCCAAATTTATAGCTGTTCATACTCTTCAAATATCGGTCTACGTGTTCAAAAAGCAGTGATTCCAAATTTACAAAGTCAATGATATAATAAACTATAAATAAATAAATAAAATAAAAAATAGTTAAGAAAAACTATAAAAATATAAAACCTTAAAGATTATGTGAAAAGATTTGCTAGAAAATAGTCACACGATTCTTAATTACATGATTTATAAACTAAACTAATCTAGGATAGCAAAATAAGTGTTATAATTTAACACTAGCTCAACAAATCCATAAAACTAAGTGAAATTAAATTATACATTCTATAACTAACTGATTGGGTAAGATCCGGAGCCTCTAGAGCTGTAGTCAGTCTCACTGATCACTCAGCCAATGGTAGAGGCAGGGTGGAACCAGGGACCTGTAGACTGTAGTCAGTCTCCCTGATCACTCAGCCAACGGTAGAGGCAGGATGGAACCAGGGACCTGTTGACTGTAGTCAGTCTCCCTGACCACTCAACCAACGGTAGAGGCAGGATGGAACCAGGGACCTGTAGATTGTAATAAGTCTCACTGATCACTCAGCCAATGGTAGAGGCAGGGTGGGAACCAGGGACCTGTAGACTGTAGACTGTAGCCAGTCTCCATGACCACTCAGTCAACGGTAGAGGCAGGATGGAACCAGGGACCTGTAGACTGTAGACTGTAGCCAGTCTCCCTGACCACACAGTCAACGGTAGAGGCAGGATGGAACCAGGGACCTGTAGATTGTAGTCAGTCTCACTTATCACTCAGCCAATGGTAGAGGCAGGGTGGAACCAGGGACGTGTAGATTGTAGTCGGTCTCCCTGACCACTCAGCCAACGGTAGAGGCAGGATGGAACCAGGGACCTGTAGATTGTAGTCAGTCTCCCTGACCACTCAGTCAACGGTAGAGGCAGGATGGAAACAGGGCCCTGTAGACTGTAGACTGTAGCCAGTCTCCCTGACCACTCAGTCAACGGTAGAGGCAGGATGGAACCAGGAACCTGTTAGACTGTAGACTGTAGCCAGTCTCCATGACCACTCAGTCAACGGTAGAGGCAGGATGGAACCAGGGACCTGTAGACTGTAGTCAGTCTCCCTGACCACTCAGCCAACGGTAGAGGCAGAATGGAAACAGGTCCCTTTAGACCTGTAGATTGTAGTCAGTCTCCCTGACCACTCAGCCAACGGTAGAGGCAGGATGGAAACAGGGACCTGTAGACTGTAGCCAGTCTCCCTGACCACTCAGCCAACGGTAGAGGCAGGATGGAACCAGGGACCTGTAGACTGTAGACTGTAGCCAGTCTCCATGACCACTCAGTCAACGGTAGAGGCAGGATGGAAACAGGGACCTGTAGACTGTAGCCAGTCTCCCTGACCACTCAACCAACGGTAGAGGCAGAATGGAAACAGGGCCCTTTAGACCTGTAGACTGTAGCCAGTCTCCATGACCACTCAGCCAATGGAAAAGCGGGATGAAACCAGCGCCCTCTAGACCTGTAGTCAGCCTATTTGACCACTCAGACACAGAAACTGGACCATCCAATGAGGTCTACCATGCATGTGTGAACATTTATGAGGGTGCCATATTTGAGCCTAACAACAAAGCAGGTAATTCTAGTGAAAGTTTCCACCCCTGTCTGCTTGATACCCGCCCTGTGTGACATGTGGAGATAATCCCCCTTCCCCATCCGCCCACAAGAGTGAAATGTATCACGTCCCAAGTCAGGCCGACTAAACCTGTCATGTTGATCATTCGATCGTGAACCTAGCGGCCGTGACAGCCAATCAAAACCGAGCAGACCCACCTAGCCGGAAACTTGAACGCAGCTCTTTCTGCGGAGATTATGTCCGCTTCGTTGCACGCCCAAGGGAGAACAGACGCATAGGTCTCTTCTTTATAAATAGAATGTCCTCATTCATACGTGGTATGGATATTTCAGAAAGACTGCTACAGTGCTGCTAAGTTGTGGTGAAGACAAGAACTGATGTGTTCAAACAACTTGTACAGCAATGGTCAGGACGGAACATGGACCTCTCAAGGTCAGGCGTGCTGTCTGAAACATTTTCTCTGCTCACTCGAAATTATTTCTATGCATTGTTTAAGTCCATATAAATCCACGCATTATAAAACTTGAGCTGACAATAAAGCAGATATGAGTAGTTATTTAGAAGATTTGAGCAGAAGACTTCTACAACTCGTCTAGTATACATGAGCAGCCAGCCACCTTTCAGATATAAGAAGCTCCCTTGTAAGATCTGAGCTGTCTGCTTAGCAGACATGAGAAACCCAACTGTCAGACCCAAGTAGACCACCTTTCAGACCAAAGCAATTCCCCTGTCAGACCCGAGCAGTCTGTTTATCAGACATGAGCTAGTCTAGAAAACCTTAGTAACGAAATGTCAGACACCATCAGCTAATCTGTTGTATTTAATAAGCTTACCTGTGATACCCGGAGAGCTCACGTGTAGCCTAAGACGTGAGTAGTTCACCTATAATGCCCGTGCACCCAGGAAGCTCATATATAATTTCTGGGTAGCCCACCTATCATACTCAAGCAGCTGTTTAGTCATATCATGGCAGTCCCCCTTCAATATCCAGGCAGTATCTATGTGTCTACCTGTAATACCCAGGCAGTCCACCTGTAATACCTGGGCAGCCCACCTGTAATACCCAGGCAGTCAACCTGTAATACCCAGATAGTCCACATATAATACCCAGTCTCCATGTAATACCCAGGCAGTCTCCATGTAATACCTGGGCAGCCAGCATGTCTGACCCAAGAAGCCCGCTTATCTGACTCCATCAGCCCAAATGTCAAACCCCAACAGTATGTATAGCATACATGAGCATCCCCCCCCCCCC
>CABFOV010000031.1:138406-159385 GCA_902141375.1 Timema poppense | reverse complement strand
GGTCACAATCGAGCAGCTCACCTGTCAGAACTGAACACATGTTTGTATTCAATAAACGCCACTGCTACAAAGAAACACAAACAACATTCAAAAGCTCTCTCTCTCTCTCTCTCTCTCTCTCTATGCAGGGAGATAAATCCAGTCACTGAGGGATGTTTTATGGTTCAAGATATTCCGTCTAATGGATTCAAGTCCATGGCACGGATGCGCCGTGGTTTTATGTCGGGAGGAGAGAATAACTTGAGGTAGGGAAAAAAAAGAGCTATTTTTATATGTTTTCTTTGTGGCGGTAATGCCGTGGGAGAAGACGGAGTAAAATGATTGGTTTAATGTCCTATTTTATAGGGAATGGTTTTCGGTTTCTCGTATTAACTTCAGGAGGAAGTAACAAAAATAAATATAAAGAAAGTCGTTAATATCACAGCAACACAACAGGACTATAGGAAGGTGTTCACTGTTTAGTCTGTGCAGACAACACGTACACAGCCGTCTTTTCGAACGATGAGCAGGCAAATCTTCACCTGAACACTCAAGTGAGCTTGATGTGTTCTTGAAATCAAAAAGTGGGTCTGTCTGTCCCTCTGTATGTACCTGGAAATACAGCCGAAACGGTTGATGAATTTCGTTTAGACTTTATATTTGAATACTATATGATAGTAATAGTAATAGTAATTCTAATTATAGATTTATAATTAAGAGTAGGTTTTATTTACTGATGATTAATTTATGAAAATTTAAAATTATTTGGAAGTAGATCTAACGATTTGGTTCAATGTGTTTATCTAGAGAATGTTTTAGATGATCAATTGAAGTGTAAATTTTACTTGTTTTGCTGATTTATGTTAATTTAAGGGTGATTTACTGATTTTTGAACATTTTGTCTCAAACTATAATATACTAAATGTGGAAAGGTATGTACAAAATGTGTCTTAGTACTTTTTAAATTTTTTCTCAGTCTCTTACATTATTTTGTTTAGTGTTTTCTAATGAAAATATGTATTATTATTATTATTATTATTATTAGCACCGCGTCTTACTACCCGTTCGGGTTATACGCACTTACGCTAATATGTAATGGTAGGGTGATTGTGAGATGAAATGGAGGACCTACAGTTTAACGTGGAATCCGAACCCCGGTGGAGGTCTGGCATTCCTCACATTCACAAGATGTCTTGTCAGAGGTGAAGGAAGGGTTTGGTAATCAGATAAATCTTTGCCGGGACCGAGGATTGAACCCCGGCCACCAGCATAGAAGCCTGACACCTTACCCCTAGGCCACCAGGTCAAAATATGTATTGAGCTGAGAATCAAATAACAAATAAAATTAGCCCATGAACTTTTAATAACTTCTACTTCCTCTGAAGCCCAGAGCATAATCGTCAACTGTCTCAAAGCATTGGCAGTCAGAACTTTGACCCAGACTGATTTCAACTGTGTTTGAATATACTTGGTAAACTTACATAAACGGCATCACAATATTGTTAACTATACACAGAAATATCAACGTGAGATCGTTTAACTTCTAAGTAAATACTTTTTTTTTAAATACTTGTTTTATTATTTGCATTAATTAAAACAGTTGGCACGAAAACTGTGTGAAAAGAGGCTGAAAGAAACGTGGATTAAAGCAGGCTCTTGGTAATCCCTTGGTACGAGGGAAATACAGCAGAGACCAAAGACGGACGTTCCTGCCTGAGAGGATTAATTAACCCCCTCCCCTTTATTACAAGATTAAATTTACATCCCTCCCAACCCTTTCTTGGAAAGAGGGGGTAAATTATCGCAAGAGGAACAAATTCGGTCTGAAGACTTCGTTCACCCTACGAGGTTATTCAGAGGCTTTGGGATGAATACCACATCACACATGTAACTGTTAATACATGTAACTGGTAATATAAATAACTGGGCACATATTTCAATGATCACGCATGTAACTGGTCATACATGTAGCTCTGGTCATACCTGTAAGTAGTCATTATGTGTAACTGGTAATATATATAACCGGTCACACATTTTAATGGCCACGCATGTAACTGATCATATCTGCAACTAGTCATACATGTAACTGATCATATGTGTTACTGATAATATATATAAAACCGGTCACACATTTAAATGGTGACACATGTAACTTGTCATGCATGTAACTGATCCTACCTGCAGTTAGTCATATATTTAACTGCTCATACCTATAACTGGTCGAGTGTAACTGGTCATACATTATAACTGGACACAAAGTTTCTCCATACGTTCATTTCTAGACTCACCCCATACTGAAACACTTTATACGGGTTGACAGTAAAAGTAGATTTGATAGCAACTCCCCTCTTACTCTCGCTCCAAAACATTACCATTTAATTAACATTAGAAACATTTTAGGAGGAACATAATATGAAAGTGTGTGTTTCAAGCGACCCGCATAGCAGACAAGTAGAGAGAGAGCTCTACCAAGACAGGGGACTAGGACTGCTCTAACATTAGCTTCAGAAGAACTTGGACCACTAGCACAGAACCATCTCGTCATACTCGACAGGCAAACTACAGTCTTTATTTTATTCATGAATACTCTGTAGGACATCTTTCTACCTTTGCACCTACTAGTGATGCTTACATATTATGTACTTGTTATGTCTGCCACTACAGTCCAATTTTCACCTTACAGGAAGAAACGTTATTAAGTGTATGTTTATGTATTCAATCGTCAAATCATGTGATATTCGGCTTTTAATAGATATTATTAGAACCGCCTATGTTGGTTCTCACATTTTTTAATTCATCAGTCTCATTTTGAACTATATTGCCTTGGACGGGGAGATCTAGGTTCAAATCCCGGTCGAGTGTACGAAGGGTGGTTTTTATTAAATAGTTTCTCCCTCTTCATCCACGCGACATGGGTAAATTTAATATAAAATCCAGCCGAGTTATTGTTTACTTGACTAGCGTAATTACTGTAATGTATGCGCACAACCCAAACTGGTTCCAAGCCGTGGTGGATTTTATTCTTGTGTATTGATTTGTATGGGTTTTATTGATTTGTAACACTTACACAGTATATACATGTGAACCATTTAACATAAAAGATACATATTTAACTCTATCGATACCTGTGAAATAAAACTAATACTTACTTAATCTATGGAATTAGTAAATAAAATGTTAATTGACACACTTGCATAAATACGCCACCTATCCCCATCTTGAATTAATAATATCCAGTCCACCTCATTACACCGTATCTTTTTCCGGACCTTTCTAATATTCTAATGCATCTAGATCTTTCCAGTGGACTCTTCCAATTGGGTTTACCAGTCAAAACCCTGAAAAAGGTTCTAGAATCTCCCATTTGAATTGTGTCCACCGTAATCTACGATAATGTATTATCCTAACAATGTCTTGTGATGAGTACAGGGTATGTAACTCATCATCATGACATAACTTCCTCCACTCCCAAATAGCCTCATTCCATTTTGGTCCATATATCTTCCTAGGCACCTTGATTGCGAACATACTAAATTTGTTTCCATCACGTAAGGTAAGAGACCATGTTTCATACCCGTGGAGAACAACCAGTAAAATATTGTTTTGTATATTTTGAGTTTTACATTCCTTAAAATCAAGCGAGATGCTGACAACTTACCACACGAGTAATAACATGCATTTCCCGACTGTATTATTTTCCTAATTTCAAATATAATATCGTAAAATAGTAAAATGTGATTAATTTTAAGCGCAAAATAAAACATGTTTGAATTTTCTAAATGTTTCGTACTGTCAGAATACTACAAAAGTGGGCTTTCAATATGACCTATACTGTGTTAAATGGTTCTGTATTTAATCCAACCAGAGTGTACATTGTGAATACGAGAGCCTGGAGTCAGGAAACCCGAATATACAACAGGACCAATTAACAACTTCACGAATAATTAAAACGTTATGATAATATTTCATATTTAAGAGGTGAATAATGTGAGATTAATATCCACTTTGCGATTCATTTATTTGACCCCAAGGTTATGAAGTCTCAAAGCCTGAAGGTCGTGTTGTGACTCCAGGGTATATCTAAGCCAATGCATTATTTGTGTGTTTGTTTTCATGTAATTAATTTAACAGTATGAAGTGGTTATAAATAAGAACATTCTAAGAATTAGTTTGATTTATGAAATAAATTAAATGTTTGAATTACAGATTTTATGCTGCGTGTACGTGCTCAGAGGAAATGCTAGTAAGGAATAGTTCAGGAAGCCTTAGGTACGAGAAGGAACGATGGAGAAGCTTGTATTATCAATATTAATAGGACCATTAGTAGGGTCATTACCGAGCACATTAACTGGTATTACGTGTTATAAAGGATCAAGAGGGATTGTCAAGCTGTTGTCTATAGAGAAGCGAGCAAGATGTCTGATAGAAAAAAAATAGTCGCAAGGAAAAGTTTAGTAGAAACATAATAGTAAAGAAAGAAAAAAATTATTTTGTAATCACATGGTCTAACGCGCTAATTTCTCAGTAGATTAGACTGCCGATTCCTGGGAGATTGAGGTTTGAATCTCATTATAGTGTACTGAGGGTGGGTTTTACAAAATGGTTTTCCACTCTCCTTCCAGGTAAATGTTGGTACAGTTCCTCTAAATACAATCTTCCTAATCCCTAAAACGATTGGCATAGTTAATATATGAGCGTGTAAGCCGAAGGGGTATTAGATGCGGTGCTAAAATCTTGTATTATTGTTAGGTACAATAAAAACTGTGCTTTTTTAACATTAGGTATTGTACATTAGGTCAAATAACCTTAAAGCTTAAGCCAGATCCTCCTATTTAAACTAGAGTCTGCTATTCAAATTAGATCCACCTATTTAAATTAAATCCGCCTATTTAAAATAGATCTGCCTATTTAAACTAGAACCACCTATTATAATTAGATCATCCTATTTAAACCAGATCCACCTATTAAATTCACCTATTTAAACTAGACTAGTTAAAATAATATTTAAGCTTATGTATCATGCTAAAACAACTTTTATCCCAACACAAGAAATTCTCATTATCACATCCCATAATAAATTATACAACGTCTGGTTCTGTTAAAACATCTACAAACCACGAGTACTCACCACGTTCTATCATCTGTTAAAGCCATGCTGTGATATCGTGTTCCAGTAAACCGAGCCGTGTCTACTTCTAACCAAGACCTTCTCACGTTAAAAAAAATTCGAAACGTTCACTGAAAGTCGGTGACCTATGTCAAAACCTCTGAGACGCCAGGCCGGGCTGCACATGCACTTGGTCAATCATCCCCTTCCTTGATTTACGGTGGTGGGAGACGGCATAAAGTCACGTGCGCATCACCCTCTCAGCGAATATGGTTCTGGGATATTCTAGAGTTCTCCTACCTACCCTTCCACTGCCTGCCACTCTCCACTATATATACAAGGAAAAAAGAAGATAGATTCGTCCATTCTACACCGTTAATCTGGCAGGGAAGTAAGCGCTGACTTGTAAAGAACATTGCGTGTGCTCTATAAAAAAAAAAGGGTATAAAGTGGTATCATATTTGCAAATTTTCAAGAACCAAATAAAGATTGCTCAAAATTAAGGTGAAATTTGTTAGTCTCAATATATATTTAATAAACTAAAAGAAAACAAACATGCATAACACAAAAATAATACATACGATACGAGTACTGCCACTAACCAAACTGTAATGGAAACATGTTTACAAATAAAATGCCAGGCTGTCGGTTCACGAGTGATGAGTGCTACCAACTTAATCACCCTTGCTCACATATCAGATGGCAGCACCAGCCATTTACTACGCTAGAAAACACTGTTCGCAGCGCAACTCAATATCCAAGATTGAACTAGTACCGTAATATTAAGGTTTTAAAAAATCTGAAACATTAGGGATGCTTAATTAGCAAAGCACACTCACAGTCGGCGCCTATAGTCGAGGAACTACGAGGAGCTAGATCTACCAGTTAGGGTTTTCAACATAAAGCTAACTGGAAGAAGCGTCTAGATTGTGTGGCCATGTTGGGCACTATAGGACAGGTATCCTTTACAAGGATGAGAGTCATTTAATAGTTTTATTTTATAACTTCCAGTATGTAGGGAAGGGCTTCTTGTCCCTGCAGTATATATTGCTCTAATGTAGATAGCTATAAATTAGAGTATTCATAATTAATATTTAAGATAGTTCATTCTTAGTTTCTGTAGCATGTCATTTATATAATATGACATCTATAATCAAAATTCTATAAAGACCATTAAAACAAGTTAACAAAATACTAATCTATTTCAAAAAGAAGAGACAGATGGTGATTCACTCTGAATTGATGTTGCCGGGAAACGCCCAAGCTTTGAGGAACATTGTCCCAGTGGACCATTTCGGTATGTAAGCATTTTCACGTCTTGATCGAAGGGCACACGTCGAAGAAAAGAGAGATTATTGTCTCTGCTCTCCACTCCTGTTGACAGCGCTAGTGAGGAAGTGGATTTATTTCGTGACTCCTCCCTCCCCCCTTTTTTTCTCCTTAGATCTCCTGTTGTACTTCGGGCCAGTTCTATCGCTACATAACAGATTCCTCGTGGATCACATTTTTGTATTCTATTGTATTTATTCACCAGCGAAATAACTACTCTATTCAACTTCAGCACCGAAGACTACCGATGGCCACGATGTGTCAGGCATCGGCCTCACTACCGTGTGCCAGAGGAAGGCTCTTCTGAGGAATATTGGGTATTATGCCAGAATGTCCGACGTTGCTGTCTATGACCCTCAGACATAGTTTCATATATTAGAATATTTTTCTTCATTTTCAATGTCGATTAGACATTGATTTTTAATGTCCATCAGACACAAGGTTTAATGTCAGAAGGTCAAAGAATATTTTCTATGTCCTTCAGACATGGTTTATTTAGTCAAGATGTCTAACATTATTTTCTATGTCCATCAGACATAGTTTCTTTAGTCAGATAGTCTGATGGTCATTTCCCTATGCCCATTAGGTATAGTTTAAATACGAGGTCTCTATGCTCTACATATGTATAGGACAAGGTGATTGAGTATACTGAGACCGTGAATTGATTTCCTTTTCTTGTCCTTAAGACATTGTTATAGTTTTATGACACCCTAAACGGTATGATCCCGTTTAGAATCTCTTTATGGCTACAATAAGATCATCTAACATGTTATTCTTGGACCTAGTTAGGTCAGTGACTGGTTGCAGTCACGATTGCACCCTCTTTTGGGTAATATTTATGGTGCGCAACCTGTGGGAGCACTACTATTTTGAATTAGTGGCCCGCGAGGATAATGCTTTTTTTTCGGACCCTTCAGGTGCCATAATTATCTAAGTGTTCAAAGATAGTTTGTATTAGCTATTATATGCCCTAGTAATGGGTAGATGTATACGTTTACTATTGATTGCTCTGGCAGTACTAATTAGGAAATGACCAGCCATAGTATTATTATTATTATTATTATTATTATTATTATTATTATTATTAGCACCGCGTCTTACTACCCGTTCGGGTTATACGCACTTACGCTAATGCGTAATGGTAGGGTGATTGTGAGATGAAATGAAGGACCTACAGTTTAACGTGGAATCCGAACCACGGTGGAGGCCTGGCATTCCCCACATTCACAAGATGTTTTGTCAGAGGTGAAGGAGGGGTTTGGTAATCAGATAAATCTGTGCCCAGACCGGGGATTGAACCCCGGCTGCCAGCACAGAAGTCTGACACCTTACCCCTAGACCGCCAGGTCACCCACCGGCCATAGTAAAATACTGTGTAGATGCCTGATTGTTAGCCATCTATTATTTGTAAAATGGAAGCTTCTCTTATAGGATTTTTTTTAGGTTTTTTCCATAACTCTCCATGAGGATTAATACTAGCTAACTATCTTAAATTATATTCTTCTTGGTAACTCTCAAAATATAAGATTTGATGCTATGTTTCTATTTTCAATTGTTTCACTAATATTCATGATTTCAACTCTCATGTATTTGTCTGGTATTAGCCTGGCTAGATTGTCCTTTTTTGTATTGCCTAAAACTTAATTCCCCTTTTTTACTGTTGCCAAGCTGTAGCAGATGATTCAAACTAATATCCCTATTTATAGAGTTATTTAACCAAACAAATTGTTCTAACTACTGTCGGTTCTTTGTGAACAAAGCAATATCACCCATTTGTCTAACCTAATCTTTTCTACCTCGATAACGGAAGACAGCTATCATTAATTAAATGAATTTAAACCTTGTCACTCACGTGTAATTATATCTCTTTTTGTTTGCCTTGTTAGTAAACATGTCTGTAGACGATGCATTTCTAATTATGAAAGGCTACTGTCATATGTATAGTTATAGGTATAGAATATGTCCTTGAGTGTGATTATTTGTTATAAAACAAACTGTATAGATTGTATTATGTAGGTTAGTTTGTGCATTATTCCTAATTGGTCAATGTGAGGGAGATATATACAGTTCAGACCTAGCGGTGGTCGCTTAGTCTGGACGGATTGTTTGTTTAAGATCCCAGTTGGGAATATACTTGAATAGAGGCCTCCTCCTGTTTATGGTGTTCAGATTTAACTAGAGTTATTAAAACTTTGTTTCTCTCTCTCCCTCTCTCTCTCTCTCTCTCTCTCTCTCCCGGGTCCTTATGACCTTGTTTGTAGTATGGGATAACCTGTTTGATATTTGTAGAGCTGGTACCAGGCTATTTACCCTTTTTTTAATATCCCTTCAACCACTATGCGAAGATACCTAATATTTAGTATTGCTCTAAAATACTGTATTTATACTTTATATTATGAATATTTATATACTAAATTTTCTATAAATATAATGACGTAGACTACCCTGAAGTGCTCAGAGCTATTTGATTCAAGATAGTATTGGCTCTCTTGTATAATGACTATTGCTTTAATGTTATCAACCATTTGTCTATTAAGCCCATTATATTCAAGGAAGGACTTCAATTTTATTTGCGCAATATATAGGCCCTATTTGTTCTTTGTATTTACTGCCTATATTTTGATATATGTGTAAAATAAAATTGCCCCATTAGAATATATATTGTTGATTATTTATCTGGGGTCCTTTATTCCCCAACTTTATATTTCCCAATCATTTCACGTTACTCTTATGGACTTACTTCCATGTAGTTAATCAGTCACCAAGGTCGGTGCGCTAAAGTGATGGTTCACCTTTAGCGCAACACCCTAGTAACGGTTCAAATAGATCTACCTAATTAATTAGATCCTCATATTAAAGATATATCCTCCTATTAGACTAAGCCAGTGTTTGCAAAACTGTGGCTCCTCTTTGCCGTTATTCTCCCTCCCTCCTCCAGAGAAGGTTCTCTCAAAGAGGGCACCTACAATTTACTTAGTTTACTACGATTACTGGTTCTTGAAAGATTGGTTCAAAACAAACCAATTTGAAAAGTTGAGTACTGAAATCACAGTTTATAAGATATTCGTTCATCGTGGCTATGAAAAAAGAAAACGGTGAGNGAGTGGTCAACTGTTCTAACCATCGATGAATGAGCCTTGTTAAACTTTAGTAGCCTACACGCATTATTGATTATTAATTATACTTTTAGCCAGGTTAGAGAAGACAAATTTTAAACCATTACGGTGTCCCATATAAATCATTTGTCCAGAATCACTAAGTGCTCAAACCGGGTCCATTAAGAGGGGTAAAGTTCACGCCCCCTTTATTTGTACAACTTGACTTCAATGGTGCACAAGATGTGTTTGTCTAAGGGGGGTAGCTAGCTTAAAAAGTTGTATAAGGGGTATTCCCTCCCGTTGAACACAGAGGGACTCGTGAACCTCCACTGGCAAATATATGTATGTTTTATGGAGTGGCTCTCGTCTGGAAATTTTCCAAAAATAACTTTTCTCTCTAAGCAATTTTGAATAATCCATACTCATAAATCTTTTGAAATTTGGATGACCCTAACGGTCACCCAATTTTTTTTGTATTAGAATCTTTTATAATATATTTGGAGTAGTTTTATCCAGAAAATATTTGAAATTTAGATGCTTCTGCAACTATTTTAGAGTGTCCTCCTCCAACAAATGAATATCTCTAGAAGCTATGTTGATTGGTCTTCTTATTTTTGAAAATTAGACTCCTATATAAGCTATTTGAATTGGCCTTCTCCAAGAAAAATTATGAAAGTTGGACGCCTCTAGAAACTAATTGGAGTGGTATTCAACTAGATTTTTTTTTAAATTAATGCCTCACATAATTATTTAGAGCGGAACTTCCCTAAAACAACTTCTAAATTCGGATGCCTCTAAAGCTATTTAAATTTTGATACAAAGTCATCTTCAGCTTATTATTCAAGAATTTCGTAGTAGATGGAAATACATATAAATGGGGGAAAGTATATTCGAGATGATGGGGGAGTTTAATCCAGTTTGGGAGTGGTGGGGGAGGGGGGACCAATTATGTCCAGATGGAAAATGCCCATTCTTCTCGGTAATCACTGTTTGACTTAGTTGTGTGTATAACTTTTTTCACTCTTTCACAACAAAAGCAATGTATGCAAATTAATACGTAGCTAAACACTGAAATGTTATGCACATAGAGAAATATTTAAATTTAAATTGAATTTGATTTACTGCCTAGCTCTTTTTATGTGCCAAATTTAATTTCATTACAAAACTAATAAACTCTAACAAATTTTCAAACATTTCAGAACGAAAGACAAGACTGCACAGGACCAATTATGTAAGTGTGACAAATGCCAGTAAGTTTTCCCGTAGGGAACACTTTATTGCCTGTCATTAATATTTTATTTAATCTGACACAATTTTTTTTTTTAAATCTTGTGAACCTCCGTCCTAGGCCTCTGGAAGTCTCGGGACCGGTTCCATGGTACCAATTATTGTTGCCCCCTCACCTCATGGCGGGCCTGGTTTTGTCTCCACTTATTGATTTTTTTACTAATTGACGTATTTCAACCAAACTTTGGTACCCCCACGTGAAACCCTTAAAACCTATCGGTTGATATATTTTCATCGTCTTCATCCTGGTCTAGAATAATCCAAAGCTATAAAAGAATTAATAATTCCAGGCAAAGAGGAACAAATCATCTAACCATTGTATAAATAAAAGTGAGCTACCACATTTTTGATATTTTGCATATTGGAAAAGGGAGAAGGGGGACGCTACGCTCGTAAATCAATTAAAGGGAAAGGAATCAAAGAGTTTAAGTTTTGGAACCTCTGGACTAAGCTAAATGTATCGTTGTAGCTCCTTCCTCTTGTGGTGATATTACTGATCAACTCTTATTAAGGTTGTGCACGTGAGTTTGGTATACATTTTAACCTTTTTTTTGTTGTTGGGATTTTCTCTCTCTCTTAACTAACAAACATTTGTTTCCAAGTAAACACTATTCGGTAACTTCTCTTATATTCACATAGCTATATAAAAACACTGCTGTGTCTATTGAAGTTATAAGGACGTATAAATTCGATATTAAATTGGCCAGGAATGGCTTGACATAGGAAAGAAACATTTTCGTTTTTCGTTTTATTATATTTTATTTTATGTTTAGCACCACGTCCTACCACACGTTTGGGTTACACGCTTATATGCTAATTACGAGAACGATTTTAAGGATTTTGAAGGTAGGAAGTGTAACCACATTCATGTGGAGGGAGAGTGGAAAACGATTTTGTAAAAGATACCCTCAGTACACTAGACCGAGATTCGAGCCTCGATCTCCCCGTCATCGGACGTCAAGAGTAGCGCCTTAGACCATGCGGACAAACCGAAGTGGGTAACATTTTAGCTAATCAGACAAACTCTGATACGAGGATCATTGTAAGACCCAGCCTCTGGGATGAGACCGAGAGTTCTCGGATCAATCAATTTCTAGTCAAGCTATAGTCCAGTTGTTTTTAGATTGGTGACCATTTTAACATAACATTTTAAAATCTAATATTTTGCTCAAGTTTGGTTTAAATAATAGTGAAAGGAAAATACTTTTATTTTAAAATCTTCTAAAAAAGAAAAGACTGATTTTATAGATTTTAGAGGCCTTAAGTTAGAGAGAACAAGAGTGAGTGAGACAACTCAAGGCTTTTAAACGAGTTATGAATTATTTTCAAAATATCATGATTTTGTTAGAATACTATTTATACTATATTAACTAACAAACTTTCATTCATATGCTTGTTGGGGAACTTTCCTAATATTTTAGTTGTTATAAAAACTTTAACATATTTATTGAAGTTTCTTTGTATTTACTAGTAAATCATTAAAATTTTAATGAATATAATTATGCTTTTTATAGCAATGCAAATATAATAAAAGGTCCCCGACAATTTTTATTTTGGAGAAAAATGTTGTTGCTAATCCAGAGAGCAAATATGATTTTGTAAAAAATAAATGGTACCCTGCACCACACATTCTACCTCTCTCTTTATCTCAAATATAATCCTCTATTTAAACTTGTAATGATTGTTGAACAAATTATATAAATTGTTGCAGAAACACTGCATCAATGATGATAACTTAAATAATATATACTGTAACAGAAACATTGAGAAAAGAAGAACACACCTGTCCATTAAAGAGCATAACAATCAAATTTATATGTCAAAGTGTTCCATAAAATAAATATATATATATATATATATGTTTGCTTATAGCACAGAAATGATTGATTTTATAAAAATATATCGCTTACTAAATTACTTTTATTCTATTAGTGCTACAACTTTACAATGAAAAGATATTTAATATCGCAAATAGTTGTGGAGATAAGATCAAAATTGGAATTTTCCTCCTCACTAAAGAAGATGCTCTTAAATTAATTTTCATGGGGAAACTAGAATTTCCATTTTGTTTGTAATGTTAAACATCGCTTAGGTACAAAATACAATCAAAATGGTTATAGCAGATTTCAAGAAAATAGATATGTTTTTCTTCTGTTTCCCTTCAGTAAACTAGCTTTAATTTTAGGGTTGGATGTCCCGTTTCGAAAACTCTTTGGGTGAACCTTATTAACACCTTAGATATTAGGTTTTATCCCAATCTATAAATGGTTTCGGCACAATTCCAAGATACGTACAGACAAATGGCATCGCAAAAACCACTTTTTCAGTTTAATGGGGTCATGAAACGTCGATTTTTATTTAAAAAATCTCACGTGTGATTTATTTGGCGATCACAATACTTCTCTCTCCAAGGGGTTGACAGAAAGTAAATGATAAATATATTTAAGAACGTACTTGAACATCCTTATTCCAAGACAACGACACTTGGGTAGGAGAAAACAGGAGGAAGGAGGTAATAATCACAAAAATATGATATATTTCACTCTTGTTTCACTTGAACTCTAGAATTTGTTTGTAGAGAAAATGTCACTTCCATCAAAATATTCTCCTTACGTTTTTGTATAAATGACAAGAGTATAATGTGAAACTTGTTTTTTTACTGTGTCTTTTCATTTGTCCTCTCGTTTTTTATAAAGGCCACGGACCAAAAAGAATGGGGGGGGAGGGGTGAGTTCCCCATCGATACCACCCCTCCTCCACTGCCCCTATTGCGGATTCCATGCCAGGAACAATGGAGGGGGGTTAAAAAGTTTTGCGCTGATTCACGCAAATTTAAAACCTGAAGCGAATTTGTTTCTTTCTATCAGAACAACCCCCTCTTTCTTTCTTTTTTTTTTCAGAAGAAAAATACAAATAAAATGTGCCCATTTATATAGCAGTAAAATGCGAACGCTGCATTCACTTGTTGCAAAGGGGCAGCTCTACTAAATAGAATATTCCTATGTTGAGTTATACAGAAAGCTGAGAACGGACGAAAATATTCAGACGGTGAGAAATGTCAAGGATTAGTTGTGAGAGAATGTTAATATAACACATAGTTTAATTAATGTCTCAAGGTCAATATGTAATAATGAAATAAATGATTTAAAAAAAACTAAGTCCACGTTTAACAGTTTTTAAAATAAAAAAACATCAACTTCTTTCGTTTTTTTTATTAAATACTCGTTTACATAAACAACACAAGTAACCAATAAACTAAAATCTTTGTCAATTTAGACTTTACTTTAAATTAGCAACTAGCAATTCTACCACAGGAAGAGCTTGCCTAAATTAGTGAAATCTCAAAGTTCAAGTTTTCTGGCTCAATACTCGTGTCAAGATGTCATTTTTCAATAAAAATATATCGGTCCGCTTATACAATATGTAAGAATATTATTGTTTATTTTATTCAAATCAAATATTAATTTTAATATGGTTTTTAAATTTAAGTGGATAATTAGGACTTATAATATTATGAAACATGAAGCCATGAAGCTATATTTTATAATCTGCCGATTTTGTATTAAATTCTTCACCTCTGACAAGACATCTTGTGAATGTGGGGAATGCCAGGCCTCCACCGTGGTTCGGATTCCACGTTAAACTGTAGGTCCTCCATTTCATCTCACAATCACCCTACCATTACACATTAGCGTAAGTGCGTATAACCCGAACGGGTAGTAAGACGTGGTTCTAATAATAATAATAATAATAATAATAATAATTTATTAAATTGTTTCATGTCACAAGCTTATACTCTTTCTTTCGTGACCTTGTAAATTATGGTAGCAACAGGAAGCAGCTCAGTTCTAAAATTATTCAAGTAATGTTATCTGCAGATGTCATGTTGGCTGTTGGTGTCAATTTTAAGAGTTGAAACTATTGTGAGTTTTATCAAAGCCAGCCAGGTACTCTGCATTATTTCGTCATATATCTTACCATGACGATGCGACTGTATCTGAGACATTGTCGTGGAAAATGAAATAAACATGACTTGTATTTCCACTTTACAACCTCTATAGAGCGAGCAGACACTTCTAAGGGTGGTTTGGGTTGTGCTTAGTTATTTCAAAATGTATTAATGTTAATATTGTGGCAAGACCATAGTTTTAACCAGGACTACTCTCACAATGAACTAGCTATTCGCAGTACCACTCTCACAAGGAACTAGCTGTAAGCAGGATTACTCTCACAAGAAGCCAGCTGTTTGTAGTATTATTCTCACAATGAACTCGTTGTTTGTAGGACTACTCTCACAAGGAACTAGTTGTAAGCAGGATTACGCTCACAAAGAGCTAGTTGTATGTACTACTACTCTCACAATGAACTAGTTGTTTGTACGACTACTCTCACAATGAACTAGCTCTTCGCAGGATTACTCTCACAAGGATCTAGTTGTTTGTAGGATTAATCTCATAAAGAACTAGTTGTTTGTGGGATTACTCTCACAATGAACTAGCTCTTCGCAGGATTACTCTCACAAGGAAATAGTTGTAAGCAGGATTACTTTCACACGGAGCCAGTTGTTTGTAGTATTACTCGCACAGTGAACTCGTTGTTTGTAGGATTACTCTCACAAGGAGCCAGTTGTTTGTAGGATAATTCTCCCAAGAAGCCAGTTGTACCCAGTACTACTCTCACAATGAGCTATCTGCACAAAATACTATTCTCGCAAAGAGTTATCTGCATACAGGACTACTCTTGTAAGGAGCTATTTACACGAAATATTTCTCTCGCAAGGAGCTATCCGCAAGCAGGACTACTCACGCAATGAGCTAATACTAGCGTGTCGATTGTGGCATGGCTCACACAGCTGCCTCTCGCCCGATCAATATGAGCGACTGAGCCCCCTCCTGGTCTTCCCTCCCCTTTCCTCCTTCTCTTCCCCATGTCCCTCCCACTTTACTCCACACTCTTTCTTCAACAAAAACATTTCCTCCAGCGTACTCTACCAAAACCTTGAATCTTCTTTTTATGTGGAATCTTTTTCTTCCTTCCTTTTGGTCTGTCTACTTCAATATCCAGTGACTTAATATATATATATATATATATATATATTATTTTTAGAATAATGTTCCATCGTATAGTTCGGACCTTGGCCAAATTTGAACGCTTTTTTTTTCTCTCTCTCCATGAAGAAACTTCCGTTTTCCTTGAACTATTCTGACATATTTCTAACTTTCTTAATTTAGTTTGTCGTCCATTGTTCAAACGGGGCGTTATGATGAATCTGTTTCAACAACTTTTCTACTATTTCTACCACTCGTTAGTTCCATCAACCTTTTTCTGTTATTATTTCTATAGATGTTATGTTTATGTACCACACAATTTACTTCCCTTCTTCTTTAAACCTCCCACATCACTGCGCTGCCCTAGCCTTCTTTTCGTACATGAACCTCGGAAATTGTCAAGATACTCCAAGTGTGTGTTGACCGCCCCCTCTGGTTGGAGGGTTTGATTGTATCTCTAATCCTGGTGTTAGGGGAAAGGGTTGTAAGCCATTACACGGATGTTGGACATATATTCATTGAAGATCTTGTTGTATCCGGTGATTTATTTACCCCTTCTCTTAGGCCATTCTCTCTACATTCCTCAGTAAGTGATAATAAGCCCCAGGTATCTTCCCTCTCACAATCAAATACCGGACTCACAAACTATCTGACTTATGTATAGAAGGACTGACCAACCTGGCAAGAGGAATGGAAAGCTACCACTAGTTCACTTGTTAAGGGAGTGATACTCAGCCCCAGTTCCCTCTACTGTCCATGTGAGCGATCATTCAATGAACATAGATTTATTTACCTGCTTCAATGGTCGAATTGTCTAAGAAGCTACTTCACGATAGAATAGACCGACAATGATGGGAGGATTGAGTTTCAGAATTCAGTCGGGTGTACTGAGGGTGGATTTTCCAAAAATAGTTTACCACTCTCTCTATTGCTCTCTCCCCACGCAAATTCTGGTACACACTCGACTCAATAGAGATTCTTGCATTCAAGCAATGATGACAACTTTTTTTACTTTATATCCATTACGATTTCCAGCCTATGGTCTGGGTCAATTTTTTATTCCAGCCATGTATTTTCCACTCCGTCTTGCTAGGCCTGTCATAGAATGATGATGACAACCATAAAGAAAAATAATCAGGGAAGTAGCTACTATGATATATATGACATTCATTCACACGGTAATTGTTTTAATCCTTGTTTTGAGAATAATTAATGCAACCAGTCAAAATTAAATTTATTTCAGGAAATGGTTTGTGTATGAATAAGTTTAAAGTGCAATGTGTGCTTTGAAACATTTTTTTTTTACTATCAATAAATCTATAAGATTCAATTAACTAAGACCATACTAATCAAGCTCTGTTGTTTAGTGGTTATGGTTCCTGGATACATAATCAAATATGCTGGGTTCAATCCCCGGCGCTTCCGAAATTTATATGGAAAGCAGAGTGTCTTGAACGGGGTAAACTCAGCCTCGTGAGGACCAAATAAGGAAATACTCGAATAAATATGTAGCAGCTACTGTTTAGAAATATAAGATTAATAACTGGAGGGTCCTTTGGGCTGACTACATGACACCCTCCATCCGCAACTTTTGGAATTATCATCGCTAATGGCGGCGGCCGCTTGGCTGGTACAGCTCGCTTGCGGCCCCATACTATGAAACTTTAATCAAACATTGTTCAAAACAAAGCTATTTTGTTTTATTTTGTGAATCACGTGATACTACCTGTTTGGGTGCTCCACACGTTTAAAATAATTGGGCTGGGATGTGGGAGATAGAATTTAGGGGAATAATTGTAAGCATATTGGCGTGAAGGGAAAGTGGTAAATCTTTTTGAGTAAACCAGCCTCAATACTACCGACGGGGATTAGAACCCTGACTCTCTGTCATCGGCAGTCCAGTCTATTAATTTAGCTTAGTTTAATTTAGGTTAAGTGTCCAAGTGATCGCTAGAAGTAGGCGGAGAGCTATCCGCGGTAGGGCGTCTCTCCAGGTGGCGGATAGGGGGATGCTGGCCACCACTGGAGACTGCCTGGAGAGTCCCAGAAATAGGGTGAACCAAGAGCGTCAGAGGTGGAGGCCACCGGGGAAATAAAACAACCGAGGCGGACAAACTAGAGAAGAAGGATGACATCTGGAACAACTAATATAAGAGCCTAAACCAGATTGTAAAACTAGAATAAATAAAATAACAAGAGAAAATTATTGAAAAAAATAAAGAGGTATAAAGAACCTGTGCTACCACCAGGAAACAGGTTATTAAGATCCTGAGGGGAAAATAAAGAGGTATAAGGAGCCTGTGCTACCACCAGGAAACAGGTTATTAAGATCCCGAGGGGGAAATAAAGAGGTATAAAGAACCTGTTCTACCACCAGGAAACAGGTTATTAAGATCCCGAGGGAAAATAAAGAGGTATAAAGAACTGGTGCTACCACCAGGAAACAGGTTATTAAGATCTCGAGGGGAAAATAAAGAGGTATAAAGAACCTGTGCTATCCACCAGGAAACAGGTTATTAAGATCCCCAGGGAGAAATAAAGAGGTATAAAGAACCTGTGCTACCACCAGGAAACAGGTTAAGATCCCGAGGGGGAAAAAAAGTTCAGTACATTGCGAGATTGATGGCTTATACCATGAGACCACTGATCCCAGCTTTTTAGTTTTACTTTTGATTGAAAGACAAATGAATCTCTGTTCAGACTAGTGGTCGCCATTGCTCCACAGCTGTGAAGCCATTTTGTAGCTAGTCACGGTCCATACTTATCATCAGTCATCCTTTCATTCCGTATTTATTAACTTCTAGGTAGAGGGATGCTGTTCTTAATAAAATTGTCGATTAAATAAGTCCATGGCAGTCCGTTGTTATCAGCAGGTTACTGAAATTTCTGTATTCAACGTGTTTCCAAACAAAAAACATTTGTTGGAATTTTACCAATTTACTGAGCATATTCAAATTTTAACTGACCCTTGCATTTTTTATATAAAAATAAACAAAATTTAATTATAAACATACTGAACTATAAGGGAGATCAAGGTGGTCCCCTTTCTTTCCCCAACATGCCCATCCTTCGTTTACTACTTTGACAGAATCCGTTTAGCACCGTGATCTCGATTGTTGTGTTGGTGGAGAGAGCGCTTTATTACGCTGAACCCCTTGCTTCCCTGACTAGGTTTTAAACCCAGACATGCTAAACTATGGACCTGAGCTTCAATTATAATATAAAATAAAAGTAAATGTATGACAAACTTGTAATATAATAACAATAGCTTTACAAAAATATAGAATAATTATTCAAAAAGTTGAGGGCCCGAAAGTCAAGGGATCAAACTGAAATTTGGTACATATTATGTTTAGAGAATTGATGACAAATTATGATTCTTAAAATTACAACAAAACCCCACATTTACTTATAGTTAAGACATTAAGAGAGTAATCTAATGTTATATTTAAATATTAAGTCAATGAAATATTGTCTTATGAAATTATAGGTATTTTAGCTATATTAAGTACAAAATAATTCTAGATCTACAATACTTAGAAATTTGAAACATATTTGAATATAGAAGACCATCTCTGTAGTTAAGTGGTCAGAGTTCCTGGCTACAAATCCAGAGGTATTGGGTTCAATCCCTGACACTGCCAGACCTTTCTGTCAAATAGTGGTCTGGAACGGACTCAACGCAACTCGTCAGTACAGAAGAGAAGTAGTAGCTACAGTCTAGAAAACTGCGATTAATGACCGGAGGTTTGCTTGTTCTGGCCAAATTACACCCTCTATCTGAAGAAGTTTACACTCTCAGCGGTGGCTGCTCGGTTACCAAAGCTGGATTGCGGGCTGACGATAGGGAGGTTTTTTTATAACCTTAAAGAGCACCACAGAACTACATGGATAAAATTTTATTTAAATGACATTCTATGGCCTTTGAGGCAATGGAAATCAAGAGTTAAATTAAAATAGTAAATCGTTGCAGTGAAGGCTGCAGATTATCTCGCTAAAATGTATTCAAAACGTTAAAAAAAAAAAGTTTTACAGAATAAGGCATCACTCGACTTTCTAATTAAAGGTTTTCTGGTCAAAAGCTGCCACCTTCTCATGTATACTTGAACTGTCAGTGTTTAGTTTTAAGCAAAATGTATACCTTTAACCTTCACATCACGATAATAACTTTAAAATGGCGCCTCTCCCAGCTCCCTATCTTTTTGTTGCAAAAAACCAATCACTCAAGTAACAACTGAATTGTTTGTTTTTTTCTATATAAAATCATAAACACATCAGTGGTTCCATAGTTATATACATTAAACAAATAAATATGGTATGTGCACATGGGCCACTGCACACACAGCAAATAAAATCAGCCACTGCGTGCACATCATAAAAGTCGGAAATTAGATAGTAAAATTGGGTTTTTGTTGGAAGCTACTATTTGTTCCGACATACTGGTTCACTAAATTTAAACATAAATATTCGTTTATTAAAATTTGTTCAACTGTTTCGAGGTATTTTCAACTACAGAAAATGCGCTAATCAAATTATACATATGAGTTGATTATAGGCCTTGATGATAAGATTGATAAATAGGCTTAATGCATAGAGTTGGAGCAGAATGTAATTTTAATCATGATAGTGTATAATTATAATGACAATGAAAGGATATTCTTAGCTGTAAAACTGGTGGCGGGGATATTTATAACAATAAACATATATTGTTCAAAAGTCCTTCGGGATAGTAAATGGTGGTATGCGCAAGCATTATCAAACAAATGAATTCAAATGATTAATTTGAATAAACATAAGCCAATAAAGTCCCTCTGATTTGGTTGAGAGATGAAAGGTGAAAATTAAATGGCGCTTCTTCTGAGCATGTGTCTGTACTTAATCATTGTTAAAAATTACTATCTGTGCTACTAGCAAACGACTCTTACTGAATTAAGCAAAAAATAAAGTACGATAGCATCACTGGTGTGTACGAGGCATTACGCGACAGGAAAGGGATACCACAGTGGAAGATCTCCTCGCAGAGAACCAGACCGTAAATTATCTTTAATTCTGACCGGTAGATGAGGTCGCCCTCGCAGCGCTTCGATCGTTACGTCAAGGATATATCCCCCCCCCCCCCCCCCCCCCCAAC
>CABFOV010000031.1:109947-135141 GCA_902141375.1 Timema poppense | reverse complement strand
GGTTGGAGCCCCTGAAAATCAATTTATTTTGCTGCCACAAAATAAAACCACATCAAATATTGTTTACAGGGAGGCTCTTACTCAATAAATTAAATGGCTTTTGTTTTGCGGTTATGACCTTTTAACAATTAGTATAAGTATAAATAAAAAAAAATTTGAAAAATGACAACAACAAAAAAATGAAAAATAAAATATAAAAAAAATAAAAATAAAAATATAAAAAAACAAAGTAAATACAAAAAAAAGTTTAAGAAAATATATTCACAAAAAAAATTAATATCTTAGTTTTTTGTTTTCAATGAATGTTATTTTTTTAGAAACTCACTGTAAAACATTGTGTATTTTCTTTTATTATATTATTATGCCCGTGCGAAGCCGGGATGGGCTGCTAGTACTCAAATAAAGCCCATATTTATTTTATTGTTTCTGCATCTCTTACTAGCCGGGATAAAGCAACCCACAATAATTCATAAATGGTTGAATGATTTAAATTTTTTGCTCAAACCAACTATCAAGTTACGCTAAAAGACGTTGTCAAACTTTTAACATACCATAGAATTGCGGTATGAAGGCTGGTCTAGTTTATTTTTCATAGAAATATACTTTTATAATTTATTTATTTTTGCAACCATTATTGATGCATTTAACTATATTATTGGTGTTATTTAGCAGGAATGAAAATATACGTCAAAGCTGACCGCTGCATTTCACATGACTTGACATTTGAATACGCGGGTTTAGATCTAGTGACTTTTCTACGTGTCAGATAATGAATGCGCTTCCTATCAAAATTAGACTGAAAGGTACTATAGAAGTAGTACTATAGAAGTTTCTAAAGCTATTTCTATATGTTGATTCTTCAATCTTATGATACTTGTCACCATTGATCAATTATGTTAGAACCAATGGATAATAATATTTTGAAAAAGTAATAATGATTTTATTTAATGCTTATAAAGTTATAATTGGGCAATGAACTTCAATTACAAAATATAAGTTTTTCTTATGAAAGTACAGTTCGTTCGGAAAGTTTCTGTGCACTTAGCCTATGGTACGTAGCAGCATGGTTGGTTTTCAGTGTCGAAGTTGTCGTTGAAGTGTGCTGTTGTTGTGTGACATTTGACTGTGGTTGATGAGTGGTTCTGGTGAGTGTTCAACTGAATGTTTGTACTCACTATAATTATTTCAATTGTGAACAATTTTTTTCTTGTTGAACCCGTTTTTCGACAAGGTAAAAAGATACACCAATTTAGTGCAGGACCAATTTGTTGAAAACTTTCCAGAAACACCTTTACCTCATTGCAATGCAGTTCGTAGACTTAGTAAGAAATTTCATTAAACAGGCTCAATGCTAGACGCCAAACGAAAGGGGGAGACCATATAAACCTAACAATGAGAAATTATTGGATATTTCTGACTTTATGCTAGGGAGTTGACTAAAATAATTACTTAAGTTGGTACAAGAGTAAGGGATCGGGCTTGTACCAGTGCATAAATTGGTCCAAGAAAAAAGGAAACTCGTCCCATACAAAGTAACAAGAGATGAAACAGACGAATCATGAAAAATGACTCCATTACTGTGGCTGGTTTACAAATTTTATTCAAACTAAAACTGTTGATATTCTCGAGGTCGTGTCACCTTCTTCACTTATGAGACCTGGTTCCACCTCTAGAGCTTTATTAAAGTACAAAAATCATGACTGGACATTGGAGAATCATCATGTTGTGAATGAAACGCCGTTGCATTACCAGAAACTTAGAGCGTGGGTTGTGATATCCAGATGTCGCATTGTTGGCCCTTTATTCTTTGAAGAAACAGTGACCTCTACTGTTCAATGCTCCACGATTTCATCGGCCAACTCGAGGAACAACAAGATGGCGCTACTGTGAACACAGATAACAACTTTATGAAACTTATGAATGAGATTTTCGGATAACGTGTCATCTCTAAAAACTTTGCCCTCCTCGCTCTCCGGATCTTACTCTACCAAACTTTTATCTGTGGGGAGAAACAAAATCATCAATGTATCGTAATCGCCCATGCATGCTTAGTGACTTAAAAACTGCAATTAACTGCGTGCATAAGAAACATTTCACAACTAGAGCTACAGAAAGTGTTTTCGAATAAAATTATACCGTACCGTACCGTAGCCTAAGTGCACGGTGACTTTTCAAACGCACAGTATTATCAGTTAAAGACCAAAAACTGAAATTATATTTATTAAAAAGGATATAGGTTAAGCCAAAATAAAAAATGTTAAAAATACAAACAACTTGAGGAAATTTGAGAAAAGTTTGCACTTACTTGTACCAACCTAACTTATTTAATTTTAAAATGCGTTCAACTATTAACCTAAGTTAAATTTACACAACTTAGCCTAATCACTCACTGAAATACTTTCTGCATTACTAAAGATATCAATATATATTCTTTATATGAAAACCTAGAGATTTTTTCTACTCTTATATATCCATTAGTATTCCTTATTTTATACAACTTCCCCTTCCCTCAAACCAAGGCCAGTACAAGATTCAATACACTCACCTAATTTTAGGGAATGGAACAAAACTATTAAATCTAAACTTATCAGACAAATTGAGGTAATTACAGCAAACTTTGTAAGTACAAGGTTGTTAAATAACATAACTTACGAACTAGCCTAGTCTAAGACAAAGACATCTAAAAAAAAATCTCTAACTGTAGAAATCGAAAGATTTGGGTTACAGGACAAACACATACATACTACATACATACATGCAAGCATAGGAAATTAACTATTTAGTGTACCTTCCAAGACATTGAATCTAGACCTATAGTCGTTATCTTCGTCACTCATAATCGAGTATAAAATTATGCTTTCCCTCTTAATATACTTCCGATTCTAATTAGAATATTTCAAATCAACTATGACCATTTACGACCTTTTTATAAAACACAATAGAACCAAATTCTAATTACTATTAAATAATTTCTCTAAATTCCAATGTTAGTGAGGGCTTAAGTCACTTAAACAACTTTCATTTAGGATACCTTAATCTCCCCATAAATTATGGGATATTGGATCAAATCTTCTCATCATTTTCAACGATGATTTGCCAAACTTGGTGAATCAACCATGAACTTCCTTGATCCGTCAGTGCTGGGTCTTCAACCAGATCAATATGGCCCCCAAGCGCAAGATTGTTTTTTAAGCTGCACTATCAAATGATATTTTGTATTTACAGAACATCTTATAATTATTCGATTATCTAATATATTGGTTATCCTACGTACATTTTTTTAAATAACTTAGGCTAAGACAGCACTAACAACTCGACAGTTGGTGCTCAGGAGGTCCCAGATAATGTTAGTGCTATTTTTGCTAGTGCCAGCTAGTGCTAGTGATATTTAGTGACTGAAAAGGGACTAACATATTTCATGAGAAAGCATGATACTATATTAATGTTTCATAATTACTAACCCTATGTCCTAAACCGTAATTAGAAATATTCCTTCCGTTCAAATATTTATTGAATTAGCTTGAAGGGATAGTGGGGCTTCATTTAGGAAAAAAACATCTTCAGTACACTCGGCCGAGATTCTAACCCCGATACCCTGTTGAATTTAATTAATCTAGTGGTGTAGGGATGAGGAAGGTAGGATGTTCTAGGAAATGTACCCACATTTTGTAGAGTGGGAAATAATTTAGGAAAAACCCTTCTGGGTGGGGGTAATATTGTGTTAATATGACGTAGTGTTGTATTTGAGAAAAGCCCAAAAATCTATTGATAGCTGCTGCCACATAGTGAATAATGTTATAGTTCCCACAGCAATAAGATGACGCCTTCGGTCAAAGTCAAGTTGTTGTACACAAAGAAAATTATTTTGCAGTAGTTTCATGTAAAATTCCAATTTAACACTTTAAGAGGTAAAATTATTTATTTAGCATTCTAATTTTAATAATTTGGGATGTCACAGATTTATTAACAAAATGGGTGGACGAGGTCCATTTTTCTCAAATTATAGATGCAATTTTCTGTAAAATAGAAATGGTGATGGAAGAAGATAGATTTGAATTCAAAGACGGAAAAGAAACCAGAGGTGCCATTGGTATCATGAGAATAATTTCAAAAGGAGTGCTGGTAGTAAAGGAAGAAGTATACATCGTTTCCATTGACTGGCAAAAGGCATTCGACAGAGTGAAACGGAAGAAACTGATGGAAATACTCAATAATATTAGCATCAACTGGGGAGACAGAAGGCTGATTGAAAGCCTGTAATTGATACAATGAATAAAGTTGAGGCTGAATGTTGGAGATGCCAATAGCGTAGATATAGGGAAAGGAGTAAGACAGGAATGCTTTTTGTCACCCAGTCTGTTCAACTTACACGGAAAGTGGATGGTCAGTGAAGCCCTGGAGGGAAGTGACAATTTGAGGATAGAAGAACCAGATCTGGACATCAGGGCGCGCCCAACTCGGTGCCATGACAACTCGTTCATCGACACAGTAAAATACGTAGATAATATAGAATGTATGGTCACAAATAAAGAAGAATTGCACAGAATGATGTAACAGCTGGCAGAGACAGGGAGAAGATATGGCGTAGAGATAAACATTGAGAATTCAAAAGTTATGGTGACTTTAAAAAATGAAGAGGTGCTGAAAATCAAAATTAGTAACCATGATTTGGCAAACATGTAGCAGTTCAAGTACTTGGGAAGTCTGCTGACAAAGGATGCCCACTTCATCCAGGAAACTAGGTCGAGGATCATCCTGACCAAGGACAACAAGTAGAGGTTACTGCTGACCAGCAAGTTAAGTTTGAAACTGAGGAAGAAACTGACAAAATGCTACATTTGGAGCATCGCACTGTAAGGAGTAGAGTCTTTGATTCTCAGAAAGATAGAAAATAAATACTTGGAGAACTTTTAAATGTGGTACTGAAGATGTGGACAAACAACAAAAAGAATGGACCTGTAGTAAGACAAACAAAAGACCTAATAATAACTGGAGTACTTTGATGCACATTGACTGCGTAGCATAATATTACCTTCATTGTGCGTCATTTTACCCAACAATATAATGTATATGAACAAATTGACCACATATTTTATTTTGTATAAAGTCTATATGACAGGTTTTTTATGTTAATAATATTAATGGATGTACATTTAATAGAGAATAAAATAGGTAGTGCTAGCTCAAACCAAACAATAAACACAAGCAATTTTAAAATCGTTAAAGTAGGTAAACTGAATCCATGCTTTACAGATACCAAGAACTTACAAACGACTCAGAGACAGAGATTATTGGTTTAATGAAGATTTAAATAACGTTATTAAAGCTATTCGCAATGGAACCTCAATTGGAAAAAGTTGTTTAAAATATGGGATTTCTGAAGCAACATTACGGAAAAAAAAATCAAACAAATAAGTAAATTATTGAATCCGATTTAGGAAGGAGGCCAACGATTCTAGTGTGATTTAGCTGGTCATGTTTTTAAACTAGTGAATTTGTGCTATGGTATGACACCAAACAGCCTTCGACAGGTTGTATATGAATATGATGAAACCAATCACATATAATATGATTTTGTTAAATAGAATAAAATGGTTATTAAGGGTTTGTACTATCTATTTTTTTTAAATACACACCAAAATAAGCCTCATTAAGAAATTAGCACAATAATAAATAGAATAACGGCTTTCAATGAATCATTAAAATGACATTTTGGTAATCTGGGAGCAAAATCATCCAATTTATCTGATAATGATGGAATAGGTTATTTGGAAGATGAATTGAAAAAGGAAGTTTGTTTGATGTATAGAGAATTTGGAAAATATTGTAAAGTATGGTATCAATATGTATTTTGTTCTATGTAGAGTCTTCCGTGATGTAGTGGGTGTAATATTCCGAATAGTACACATATGATATGTGCTTGAAAAGAGTATTCTTCATTATTAAATAATTGTATTGGAATATTGATATTCTTTTCTTTAAGTTAAAATATGAAGCACATTTATTAGATTGTCGATTTAATGTAGTTTATGCTTAATTATGGACATTTTAATGAGTTGTCTTTTATTTTATGTTTAAATTTAATTCTGGTTTGATTATTATACAATATAAAATGTGTTAGAAAAGCTACGTATTCTAATATTAAAATTGTACTTCATTTTACACAAAACCATGCGTCATTTAACTTCTAAGGAGGGTAAAATAACGTAAGGGATAAAATTTGTTTTTATTATTTTATATGGAATTTAAAACTACACAGGTTGTATTTTATTTAATATTTTATAGATAATATATGCGAAAATAACTACTGCAAATTGGATCCTAATAATTATGTAATACAGTATATGAATTTTAACTAACTTCCGTTAGGTGCGACAAACTCTCCCAATATCCCCTTCATTATGCCAGGATTCGAACTCAAACCTCCTGTCAAAAAATACTAAAGGAACCCCGTGTCATTCTATAAAGGTGGACATTTATTTAAAATAATATTTGTTATTGTTAACGTCAGTCATCCTTACCAAATGTTAATTTCATTAAATTGTATGGACAAGTCTGACGAACTATAACAAATTATGTAAAGACAAAGTTGTTTTTTTTCTCGCGGGAAACCGTTCAATTTTGGGGCGTTGTCTCGACAACAAAAAAGGATCCTCTAAGCTTCTGTAACCTCAATGCGTACAACCCGAACGGATAGTAAGACGTGGTGCTAATAATAATAATAATAATAATGTAACCTCAAATTGACCACAAACGACGCATTTCTGACCTCACGGAGTCAGCTAATTAACATTCATCAACCTTCCCCCTCCCCCTGGGCCACAGTGACCCGACATGCAAGCACTACACGCCCCTCGCCCCCCCGGCCCCTGCTGCTTGCCCAACACAGCTTTCGCGTTACGGAAATGCGCTTCCAAATCCCTAAACCCGCTCACTTTTTTTGTTTGTTTTGGGAATGGCAAGGAAAGCACTACTTTTGCGTTTCCACGTTAAAACATACTTTTGGGCTTGGTTTCTTTTTACAATGTTTAGCACTTGGATGGTAATATATTATAAGAATAGCACGAACATATTTATTGTATCAGCCTATCACAAGGGGGTAATGGTCAATGTGATTATCTGATAAGATTAAAATTCCTGACTCTAAGCCAATTAGAATCTCGTTACTAATATAACAAAATCAAGGGGATAGTTGCTTGTAACCACTCGTTTTTTGTTCAAGGAGGCGATGCGGGCGTGGTCTCAGGGAGAGGGCTGTATATTCGACAGCATCCAACTGAGAATGGACCAGCCAGACCCCCTCCAGGACATCTAGTGAACACTCCCTCAATTAACAATACATAGTGAGTAATACTATTATACTACCATGCCATCTAGTGAACACACCCTCAACTAACAATACATTAGTGAGTAATACTATGATACTACCATGACATCTAGTGAACACTCCCTCAATTAACAATACATAAAGAGTAATACAGTGATATAACCATGACATCTAGTGAACACTCCCTCAAATAACAATACATAGTGAGTAATACTATGATACTACCATGACATCTAGTGAACACTCCCTCAATTAACAATACATAAAGAGTAATACAGTGATATTACCATGACATCTAGTGAACACTCCCTCAATTAACAATACATAGTGAGTAATACTATGATACTATCATGCCATCTAGTGAACACTCCCTCAATTAATAATACATAGTGAGTAATACTATGATACTACCATGACATCTAGTGAACACGCCCTCAACTAACAATACACAGTGAGTAATACTATGATACTACCATGCCATCTAGTGAACACTCCCTCAATTAATAATACATAGTGAGTAATACTATGATACTACCGTGACATCTAGTGAACACGCCCTCAACTAACAATACACAGTGAGTAATACTATGCTACTACCAGGACATCTAGTGAACACGCCCTCAACTAACAATACATAGTGAGTAATACTATGCTACTACCAGGACATCTAGTAAACCCTCCCTCAACTAACAATACATAGTGAGTAATACTATGATACTACCATGCCATCTAGTGAACACTCCCTCAACTAACAATACATAAAGAGTAATACAGTGATATTACCATGACATCTAGTGTATACTTACACAACTAACACTATAATTAATTTAAGTTATTTCATGTACATCGTATTTTATTATCAGAATTTATGGATTAAAATTAATCAATACTATTTATATCCCATGATATCCCCGCCTAAATACCAAGTATGAGCGAACAAATCATGTCTCCTTGTGTATTTCGAAATATATTTAGCTGGATTTTAAAATGATTATCTTGCTTAATGGAGCACCCTGTCATAATCCTATATAATAAGTAATGTAGCACCAAAATCGCTAGTATACTGGTTGATCCTTCTGGAAATCGATGTACCAAAGCTAAGAGTGTTTGGAAAATAATTAGTATAGCTCAAACTAGGGCTCTGCAAGTACTCGGATTTAGAGCTTCTAGCTGAGCTCATCATTAAAGCTTAGGATTGAGAATGAAAGTTTTTTAGGATCGCCTTTGTCAAGCTTCCTCTTGATGTACGTACACATATTTTTTTTTAACTAAATGATAATTACAGGCTATTTAATTAATTTGATATCTTCGGTTTCATTTATAAATCATTTGGTAGCTTAACAAATTAGTAAGATTAATATAAAATTTCACATTAATAACTTAATAGATAACTACTTTCGACAAGCAGTATTATTCATTTTGTCGTCCATTTTAGTTATCCTTAATTGAAGTTTCATAACCATGACACTGCAATGATAATAAAAATATCAAAATAGATTAATGAATACTAATTGAACAGCCATTCTTTTTACTATGGTCACACTGTCCATTTCTAAAATTATAATTTAAGTTAGATTAAAAATTTAACATGGAAAATACATGTTGCTTGTTTGTGAGCTTAAGATATTTAAAACGTGTATTCATCCGTTCAGCTACAAAACTACCATTAGTTAGTTTAGTTATAGAACTATGTTGGTTAACTTGTCTAAGGTCAGTGTTGATCAACATTGGAATACATATTTTAACAAACTCACCATATTTAAATAAAAAACACATCTACTATTTCATATTATTTATAAGAAATATTATTTTTAACCGTCATATTTTTTATTTTAAAGTGTGAATATCAACTTTTATAAGCGTTAAAGAAAAGGGAATAGAAATACATTTCGTAATAAGATAAGTTCTACTAAGAGACCATACAAGTCGCATAAGCAACTGCGCGTAGAGTAACGGAATTGGAACAAAAGAAGTGATCATGAACTATTAATATATTAAACTAGCTGAATGCCCGTTCTTCGCATGGAATATTGTGTTATTATTTACTTTTGGATGAAAATAAGCAATATTTGTTTGAAGTTTAATGGCATGGTTCTTAACGCTACCCGAGAAACACCGCGTTTCTTATGGGGAGTTTTATTTATGGCAGGCCTACTTTCTGGGGCGTTATCAGCTGAGCGTGGCTGGACAGTTCCCCCCTCCCCCCACTCCCCACCACCATACACCACCCCGGGCCAGGCCCTCTCACTCACACAGAAACTACAAACACCACAAAATTCAGCAAATTATAAACTGCAGACGTCAACCGTCTCTTGGAGTTGCATATTAAATCGTAATTACATATTTGAATTAATTGTCTGTATTTACTTTTTTCCACCCCTACGGGGTTAAAAGCCATTGCTATATTTTTCTAAGGTATTATTAGAACAAATTTATCGGATTATTGCTTTCTAAGCGATTAAAAAGAGTTTATAAAGCAATATTGTTGATTAGGGTAGCTACCCCGATACCTACCCTTATATACTCCCTTTGCCTCAACAACATCCATACACCAAGTGATATATACACTTTAATTCTTAAACGCCTTAAGGTTTCTCTTTTTCACACATTCTTCTACAACATTTATCCAAGTCTTACATGGCCTACCCCTTCCTTTTAATACATACACTCTACCTTCATGTATTTGCTTCATCACTCGATCCTTGCTCATACTCTTAAAATGCCCAAACCAACGTAAGATGCTTCTTTCACATTGACCTGTTGGATTATCCTTCAAACCGCACTCATTCGGCACCTATTCATTACTAGCTCTACTCATATGAGTTTTTCCATATACATTTATTAGCTACTAGCTTTTGCCCGCGGCTTCACTCGCTTTAATATAGATTTTGACAATAAATTCAGGTTGTCGGTCAACACAGGAAGTATGAAAAAAAAAAGTTTAACTTATTCAGGTTGTTGGTCAATACAGGTAGAGATAAAGAAAAAAATCTACACAATATAAATCAGGATTAAGTGTAGGAGTAGAAAAGAAGTAGCGGAGTGTGTGTCAGTAGAGTCATACGTTATGCCTTGCCGCGAATTGAAGATCCCACTCCATCTTAAATTTTACCTACAGTTAATTAACATCCCTTATTTACTCCGCTTGTCCTTGGCCATTGCAATCATGGGCACAGAATAAATCATTATTTTAGGACGCTCCTATAGACTATGTTGTATGTCCTTCCATTTGGCGCAAATATATACACACGCGAACATGCTCATATAGCTGGTCGTGGGAAAAAACATGGTTTTTCCAAATGCACCCCTGCTACCTGAAATTTTTGCCCTTGCGCTTTGTTAATAGTAATAGCAAAACTAAGTTTGATTGGAAACTTGAGTCTTTTGAATTGAAATGGTAGGCCAGTGGAGATTATTGATATTTGAGGTATGATTACACTTCCCCCTTATCCCACACCTGTTAAAATTGTGGCACAGATTATATTTTGCCCTAATTGTGTAATATGGATCTTGGGATCGAGCAATTTTTGCTACCCGGGCCTGCGAAGAGCTCCTAGATAAGTTAGAATTACGTTTGCGAGGTATATGAAACAGAAAAAGATACCTAACCTAAAAATTAAAACAGACAAACTATTGCCTAAAAGTTAAACAAATATAATTAGAAGATAACTAACCTAAAAATAATAAATGATAAAATATCGCTCAAAGAAAAAAAGGAACAATATAAACTGAAAACTTAAAACAATTACAATATAATTAAAATTGGACTAAACACAGATATATAAACGGTAACAAACCAATGTTAGTAAACAAATTAATCGCAAACATGTATTGCTATTTCCCATCAATATGGTCCCCCAGCTCCGTTTCTTCCATTTCTCCAAACTTCACATTATTTATGAGTTTAAAATAGCCATAGATAATACAAAACGTTACCGCGCTTTAAAATATGCTCAGTGCCATCTATCGGATTTGGGGAGTAATGAAATCTTAGTACATTCAATAGCATAAATCGATACCACGGTTTAAAATATGCTCAGCACCATCTATTGATTTGTTAAGTACTAAACGTTAAAAGCACTTTTAGTAAAAATAATGTGTTTTTTTATTTCATCACAGTATTATACTAAACTTCTTACGACAATTTTGTCAATTACCTTAAAGGGGTGAACAGACAGAGCTTAATTAGCTGACTGTAATCATTTTTAATTATTTTAAGATAGATGTGCCTAAAATAACTCGGGAACAGAATTTATTAATATCAACAGGCCAAGTTGTTATGCCGGACGACCGTATAAAAGTTTTTTTCTATCCTTCGGGAACAGTACTTTTTTCTGGAAGAAAGGTACCCTATGTCGTTTTCTGTATCTCTCTGGAACAGTACTTTTTTTCTGCATGAAAGGTAGCCTATGTCCTTTTCTGTATCATCGGGAACAGTACTTTTTTATGCTTTTTTTCTTTTTATCCATCCCTCGGGAACAGTAATTTTTTCTGGATGAAAGGTACCCTATGTCCTTTTCTGTACCCATGACAACGTGTATGCGAAATTTCATGATGATCGGTTGAGTAGTTTAGGCGTGAAAGCGTAACAAACAAACAAACAAACTCACATTCGCATTTATAATATTATATATTTTTAGGATTTAATTACAGACGCACTAACCTTGCTCCTGCATTTCTCTTGACAAACTCACGCTTCACATCACTAAAACAACGTTGGCGTTAACTCACTTTTATATTAATACTACGTCATTATTTGCGATAGCCCACATACATTCAACTACTCTCCGAGATGTATTCACCAGTCTATCAGTTTCACCATTTATCATTCCATTTTTAAAGAACGTTCTGCCCAGGAAAATAAATAATTATTCTCTTGATCTAACAGTTTTCCATTTATACTAAGCTGACAATCATTTCCTAATCCATCCTCATAAAAAAATTATCACCTTAATCTTGTAGACATTTATACGAGTATCCATTCTGCCTGTCACCACATTTAAACTATTTAATGCATTCTGCAAGCCATTTTTATTTTCAGCCATCAATATGGCATCATTCACGTTGTTTATTTGTACACCAACCTTGTCCTCACAAGAATCACTCATACACTTATCAATTAAGTAATTAAACAACCATGGAAACATAAATCAAACTTGTCGAACACCCTTTTCAAGGTCAAACCATTCGCTCAAAGCTCCATCCACCCTAACACACGCTTTACCTCCATCATACACCGCCATGATTGCATTTACTAACCATGCATACCCACAATATTCTTTCAGGACATTCCATAACATATTCATATTCACACAATTATATGCTTTCTCCAGATTAACAAATGCACAGTAAACTTTCTTAATTACTGTCATACATTGTTCAATCACTTATTGCAATGCTAATAGCTGATCCCTGCAACCTCTACCTGGCATGAAACCACATTGAACACCCCAAAACTTGTTCACAGTTTTTTTCAAGCACACTCTCAGACTCTTCCAAAAACTTTGTTTGGAATACTCAACAAATTAATTGTCTTATAATTCTACATTCACTCTTGCTGCCTTTGCCATCGTACAAAGGTACATTGACAACATTAGTCCAGTCATTAGGGACATTCGAAATCCAAGAACACGCATTGAACAACTCACACAATATAACCATTATTACCATGCATCTCACACTTAAGCGTTTAACTTATAATCCTATCTACGCAGCTTTATCATTCTTTAACACTTTCATAGCTTTAACAACTCAGCCTCGTTAATTATTTTACTAATTACTACATTTTTTCTATTATCTACTATTTCATCTACGCTTTTGCCATACAATTTCTCAAAATACTCCCTCCATCGCTCTCTTATAATGTTTTTATCCCAGGTCATCTCACCATGTTCATTATGAATGCCATAGTTCTTTCCTTGCCCTCCTTATTTCCTTTTCTTTTGCTGTCATTGTTCCTTTTTACAAAGGCAAGGCGGTAAGAGGAAATGTAAATGTTATAGGACAATTAACTTGTTGAGAATTCCAGACAAAGTTTTTTGAAGAGTTTTAACTGTGAGGGTACGTGAACAAAATGTGGACAAGATTTAGGGTGCGCAATGTGGTTTCATGCAAGGTAGAGTTTTCACTGACCAGATATTTGTATTGCAGCAACTGAATGAGAAGTGTATGAGAGTAAGGAAGAAATGTATTAGACTTTCGTTGATCTGGAGAAAACGTACGAACGGATGAATAGGAAGATTTTATAGAGTGTCCTTAGAGGTTATGGTGTAGATGCATGGTTAGTAAATGCAATTAGGGTTGTGTATGATGGAATTAAAGCGTGAGTTAAGGTGAATGGAGCTTAGAACAAATGATCTGACATTGAACAGGGTGTTAGATAAGGTTGTGTTTTGTCTTCAGGGTTGTTAATCTATTCATGGATAAGTGTATGAAGGATACTTGTGAGGACGTGGTTTGTGTACAAATGGAAAATAAGAATGTGAGAGTGCTGTTATATGCGGATGCGTATTAATGGCTGAGAGTGAAAATTACTTGAGGAATTTATTAAATTTTTTGAATGTGGTGACAGGCAGAATATATTTTCGTGTAAACGTCTCCAAAACTAAGGTGATAGTTTTTGATAAGGATGAATCAGGAAATGATTGTCAGCTTAGTATAAATGGAATACAGCTAGAATAAGAGAATGATTTTGTGTATCTGGGTAGAATTATCTGTAGAAAAATGGAAGGATGGATGGTTGAATCAACAGACGGGTGAATACATCTCAAAAAGTAGTTGGATGTATGTGGACCATTGCAAATAACGGAGTAGTATCGAAAGAGGAAAATATGGCAGTATGTGAAAATATTTTAACGCCAACATTATTGTATGGATGTGAAGCGTGGGTTTTCCGGGAAAGCCACAAGATCAAGGTGAATGCAGTTGAAATTAGATTTTTGTTAAAAGTAACTAGAAAAACTCGTATGGACAGAGTTAGTAATGAAGGCGCTGAATGAATGCGGTTCGAAAGGGAATCCAATAGGTCAAAGTGAAAGAAGCGTATTACGTTGATTTGGGCATGTTGAGAGGACGAGTGTGGATCGACTGACGAAGCAAATATATGAAGTTTATAGTGCATGTATCAAAATGAAGGGGTAGGTCATATAAGACGCTGCTAAATATTGTAGACGAATGTGTGAAAAAATAAACATTAAGGGTTTGAATAATAAAAAAATAAGTATGACTCGATGTGTGGATGTTGTTGAAGCGAAGGGAGTATAAAAGGTTATAGTAGTGTGAAGAAATGTAATGATAATGGAAGCGCAAAGTTTTTTTTAGCTATATGCACAGTTTATTACTTACCCCATCAGAGAACGGCGTGATTAGGTCTGTATGTATATATGTATGTATGTATGTATGTATGTATGTATGTATGTATGTATGTATGTATGTATGTATGTATGTATTGTATGTATGTATGTATGTATGTATTTTATGTATGTATGTATGTATGTATGTATGTATGTATGTATGTATGTATGTATGTATGTATGTATGTATGTATGTATGTATCATTTTCTCGAGCAATTTATTCTCTTCTTGCCAACTTATCAACAGGTGGGCCCTCTTGTTTTAACTTCAGCTGCTTATCATAGCTTTGGTCACCCAAGGGTAATATTGTAGAGTTTCTTTTAGTAATTAGTAATTAGGTTAGAGTAGACCTGTTTACTATCTTTGATTGGACCCGCACTCATGACAGTATTCGCCGCTTACGGGAATGATGCTGTATCTTTGAGTGTGGCTCTTATTTTTAAATCTTGTTTTTATAAAATGTTATTTATAATCTAAAAACTTTTTTTTCAATTAATATTATTATTATTAATTATTTAGCACCACGTCTTGCTACCCGTTCGGTTTATACGCGTAAGTAATAATTACGCTAATGGATTAGGAATTGGTAAGGTTGAATTTAGAGGAAGTGAACCTGAATTTGCGTGGAGTGAGCGCGGAAAACCATTTAGGAAAAACCTCCCCCAGTTCACCCGACCAAGATTCGAACCTTGATCTCCCCGTCCTCGCCAGTCGAGCTCATCACGACTAGCGCGTTAGCTAACTACACCACCGAGGTGGGTTTCAATTAATAAATTTTTCAAAAGTCTTTACTATTTATAAAAATGTGTGTCATTCTTATTTTAAGAATGTGGTTTTACATATTTATTTAAAATCTCAGACTTTAAAGTTGTGGTATTTACGTTCTATGTTTATTTTGACTGGTGTTATTTTAAATATAGTATTTTACTTTTAAAATGTATTGATCATATTATACTCTCAGTATTTTTTAAATCATGAATATACTCGAACCCAGGAGCCTTTTGAAACACTCGACTTTAAGTTCAACTCGAATGAAAAACACTCAAGCTCACAGATCTCTTAAACCAATCCTTCACTAGGAAGTCCTTTATTATTTAGCTATCAAGCCGCCTGCTATAAGTAGGAATTCAAGTAGAATATGCAATTATAACCTTCATGAAAGATGTAGATATATTCGTAGTATATTTGTAGTATCCATCCTCATTAACAATAAGGGAGCCCTAATCCCCCCTTATCACACTGCAATATTTACATATTTTTTTAAAATGAAAAAATCAAATTGTATATTTGTAATTTGGATGCAATTTGCTATTAACATCTTAGAATCATTAATATTTGAGTTAGTTGAGATAAAAACGATAGAATATAGATTTCCTCCCAGTACCTCTTGAACAGCTTTCTTTTTTCATTTTGTTCTGATCAATATACATGTGAAAAATAAAATATGTTTATTTTTAATGGGTTCATCTAGAACTACATTTTATTTTTGGCTAATTTTTCAGAAAATTCTTTTGCGAAAAATGGCTCATAAAATTCATATAATTAGCTCAGAAATATGTTCAGATGCTATGAAACTCCTTCACCCAAGGCTATATTCCAGAAATGTTACCTGAGTAATGAAGGAGCTACTACACCCACGGCAGAGATGTGTATACTAAAAGAGTAACTGGTAGAGCTATTAGAAGGGAAACTATTGTTAATGGCTCTGTATTTGTTTGATCCTAGAAACTAGGGTTTGAATGCACATCAGGAACACTGGAACAGCATCCCTTTATAATATCATGTTTAAAGGGTGGGGCTGGTCTAAATGGTTGGTTAATACGACTTTCACCAAACATGAAATGAGCCATGCTGGTAGGCACATGGTTTATATGTAATAATCATTTAATTTGATTTTTCAGTGATTGGGAGGTCTGGGTTTTAATCCTGGTTGGAAATCCTGCAGTGTTTTTTTTCATAAATAGTTTTTCACTCTACTTGCACTCAATAGCGAAAATATTTTACTATCAATAATACATTCCTTATGTATATTATTTAAGAATAATCAATCGGTAGGCAAGCGTAAAACCCGAACGGGTAGTAAGACGCAGTGCTAAAAAAAAATATAGGCACACAGCCAAAACGTATAGTGAGACACAATTAAAAATAAAAACATTACATGCCGGATGGTATATTAAAGAGAATTTATCTCAACTCTAAATGTAATTATACTAGAATAAATGTTGATAGTTAGTAAAGTAAGTAAGTAAAGTTTCTGACATAAAACATGGACATCAAATCACATTTTATGGTTGAATTTTGATGAACTAGATTATTTAAACCAATAAGTAACTACTTGCCTTTTAAATGTATTTATTATCTTTGGTAAAATTATTCTTAAAATATTTGAAATCTATATTTTCAAGTTCGTAATTAGATTATTAGTAATAACCATAATTTCTGCTAAGAATGATCATTTAAAATACCTTGCTATATTAAAACTTTAAAAGTGGTATTTAAACTTACCTCACAGTCCTCAATATACCTCAATACTTATCTCATGAATACTGTACGTAGCCTTCCAATCCTATAGCTAACTACTTTGATATAGGGTTGAACACACACATGAGTAAATTATCTATCTCCCAGGGCCTCAAACTTGTAGTCAGTCGCTCTAGTGACTCGCCCCAGTTGACGAGTAGGCTATGAATGTGATGGTATCCACGTCCTACCTTTCAACTGAAGCAGTTCCTTTGTGTGAGTGGCCCTCAAGTGGAGACGGGAGTAATTGGTACTAAAATATATATGCTCCTTCTTAGAATACCTCCCTCTCTCACCCTTGGAGGTCCAGAGCTCTAAAACAAACCTCTCTGGGAGTTGACCTTCAGTCTGGGGGCTGCTGTAGTACAAGCTGGGGAGAGGATTACCCTATCCGATACCAACAACCCCCTGGATGGTTAACCCAGCTTCTAAGGAGCCTGGTTCCATCCTAAGTGCTAATTACCCGGGTTCTATCAAAGGTGTTAGGAGCCCTGGTTTCATTGTGTGTGCTAATGACCTTGGCTCCATCGTGGGTGCTAAGGACCTTGGTTTTATTACGTGTACTAAGGACCTTGGATGTATCCCCATTTGTGCCCTAGATCAGTGGTTCCCAATTACCTACCAGCCAAGGATCCCCCAAGAGGATCTTTGAGATCAGCGGACCCGCCATTTTTTATAATCATTAGAATCTAATCTATTCTATGTATAAAAAATAGCACTCCTCCACCCATATTAATAGTTCATGTTATAAAACCCATAAAACTGGGAATTTGGCGCAATGAATCAAAGTCAAGAGTGTCTTTACATACTTTTATTTTTACACTAACTTTAGTTGTAATAATTAATATTATAGTAATAATTAACACACAAAAAAGTTTAGTTAGGCCTACATGAAAATGTATTAATTACGAAATAGTTCAAATTTATTCATTTGGGTCTAGTATTAGTGAGATAAGTGAAACCTCTTCTTTTTTTCCCCATCACTCCTTGAAGATCATGTTGAAGCCTGGACACTTTGACTCTAAAATCCTAATGCATGTCAAGTCTATTTCTATATTTGTTTTTCATGTAGCACTGCGCAGGTGGGTTAGGAAGAGGTGAAGCATTTTACTGATTAGGATTAGGCCTAGTGTTGTTTAGTTATTTTAACTTTTATTTTGTTAATTTTGGTGGTTGTTGCGGACACCTGATTGGGAACCACTGCCCTAGATGATCCAAGAACACCTTGTGCACGTTTAACAAGTATATTCGACTGTGTTTTAGACCCAGCCTGGACATGAACCTGATCAACATGGACGCGGAGAACCGCGTGGTCCTCAACGTGGGTGGGATCCGCCATGAGACGTACAAGGCCACCCTGAAGAAGATCCCGGCGACGAGGCTTTCCCGGCTGACGGAGGCCCTCGCCAACTACGACCCCATCCTTAATGAGTACTTCTTTGACAGACACCCCGGGGTGTTCGCCCAGGTGCTCAACTACTACCGGTATGATGGCAATGCTGGGTGGAGTTATTGTGCTCTAAGACCACTCTTGTTAGTTATAACCGCTCTTGTTGGTTCAACTACTACCGGTGTGTAGGCAGGGCTAGGTTGGGTTATTGTGCTCTGAGACCACTCTTGTTGGTTGTGGCCTTCAACCACTCTTGTTGGTTCAACTACTACTGGTACAATGGCAGTGCTTTGAAACCATTTTTGTTAATTACAGCCACTCTTGTTTATTGATAGCTACTCTTGATGATTATAATAATAATAATTTTTTATTCATCGCTATTCTTGTTGGTTATAACTCGTTGGCTTAGATACTATTGGCACGTTGACAAAGTTTGTGGCGTTAACTGTTATCTGAAACCACTCTTGTTGGCTATAGCTATTATAGTTAGGTATAGTCCCTCTTATTGGCTATAACCAATCTTGACAGAAAAATTAAACAAGTATTATAAAATACTTTCATAAACAATTACTACGGAATACCACAGCTAAGAAATTGTTTCGCTCGTTCAGTTTACTTGTGGCCAATCAAACTAGAATAATGAGGTGTGTACTCGTGATAGTTTTAGCAGAAATCTGTAACTACTCGCTCCTGATGATAAAACCACTAACGTTGTTTACAAAAAGGCCTTGCTTTAAATTTAGTTAATATGTAATCTTCAATCAATACACATATACTCTGTGTCTAATTTTTAAAAGAAATAATTACCCTGCATTTAATTTGGTTTATTCTAAAGTGACATCTTTTATCAACTCCAAAGTTTTCATTGTGGGAATTTCTACCTAATACCTTGCGTGATTTCTTCTTTGTGCAATAAATTAAAAACTATGGAATTAGAAACGTTATTAATTTAATGAACATATTTTTAAAACTGACATTAACGTGAGCAAAGCTGCAGGCAAGAGTTAGTTTTATTATAGATAACAAGCTCATCAAGAAATATGGAAAATGTGNAAAATTGAAAAGAATGATAGGACACATAGATAGGAACATGTAAAAGATATAACATAAAGGACAAACAGAGGAAAAGGACATTGGATGTGAATATATAATGACTAATGAGAGATATATTATATATTCGCATCCAATGTCCTTTTCCTGTGTTTGTCCTTTATGTTATATCTTTTACATGTTCCTATCAATGTGTCCTGTCATTCTTTACAATTTTCAATTTTCTCCATTTTGTGTTTTTTTCCCCTCTTTTAGGAAGTTACGTTACGCGTTTCACACTCCTCCATGATGAGCTCCGATAGAATGAAATCTAGGTCGGGGGATTGGGCGGTGACGATTAATTTTATTTAAGGGGCAACCAATACCTCTTTGTCCAGTGGCGGAAATGTAAAGTGGGAACTGTGTTCTTCTTTTCATTGTAAAATCCATATTTTGTTCGTCCCGTTTATGTGTTTCTATCCACCTTTCCTATAACTTCTCCCAAGTATAATACAATTACCTCATAAAGCGAAAAGATGTTTTCCTTATAGAGATATGCAATCTATTATTGTAACAAGTATTAGGGATAATATATTCCATAATAGCCATATAAACAGTATGATAATTTACAAATGTGTGTGGTCGATTCATAAAACCCATTTAACATTATTTTGTGTATCAAATTAAATGTGAAAATGAATCTTTTCTCCTGCAGCGAGTGCATCTTTAAGTCTTACAACTAGAAAAGGTTTATTGCAGTTATCACAATTTAACTGATCACACCAAGAAAGTTACCGGAGACTGGCCAATAAAGGCATAAGAGAGAAAAACGTGGCGTGCGACGCAGATGTAAGCAATGGTTTAATTTAGAGCACGCAGGGGCGGCTACTTTGACAGAGGTTCGGAAAGTCAGAAACAACCCTTAGAAAGAGATACCACCCTTCACCAAAATAACTCTATTTTTCTAATGATACAAGACCACAAATCAAATGTTCTTATGTTAATATCTCTATTGTGCATTCCATTTACACTGAAAGGTAATTATCCTACTTTGGCAGATTACACTATGGCCCTATCTCATAAGCTATGCAATAGTGAAAACGTGCAAGGTAAGATTTCTATCTTTCAGGGTGAATGGAGTGTACACAGGCTGGTTGGGGTTGTAAGCTCATGAGTTTGAGATGTGCTCGTCCTCATGACGATTTCCCTGACTCGGATGGAATAAGAGGATTCCCGCCCCTGCTTGCAGGATTTCCTTGTCCGATGGCAGAATAACTCCTCATGGTGGTTTCCGGGCAACGTCTGGCAAAATCTCTGTCAATGTATCTGAGTGGGGGTGAATGAGGTGGTGAAGGGTGGCTCAACATACTACCACACACTAAGTGGTTGGTAGCTATTACTTAATAGGAAAGCTGATCAATCCACCTCAACGGGATCCCCACTGTCCAATTCAGGTTGAAACCCCTTTCACGGTGATTCCTGAGTCCAGGCTCCTGACTTCCTCCAAGGGGTTAACGCCCATACGTGAGCGTTTAGCACTCACGGAAGGAGAAGCTAACTCCTCCCGCCAATGGAAGATGGCTAAAGAGGAGGTTGGCGTGGTTGTAAGCTGTCCGGTAGCTACAGGAATCGATGGCGGGTACGGGTTAATCGGTTCCTAAATTTCCAACTGCGCATGTAATGTGCGTGACTACGCTCTAAGGATACATTCATGATAGGTTAGGCTTTAGAGGAACCTCGCAAGAGGTGTTTGTTCCTCAGACAAGTGGATTCCGAACACTGACACGGCAAGTAAGTTTTCACTCTTGCAAAGTCGCTGACTTATCCTATCGACGTGGCGGTACTATAATGTGCACTGGTCTATTGTTAAACTATGAGTTGAAAGTTGATGTCATGTTCATGGATTATTTTTGTTCCGAGTCAGAAACTAACAAATCTAGAAAAGATGAATAATTATGGGTGCATTTTATTTGTCTTCAGCACAAGTCTAGAGATACAGTTGGAAATTAGAATTACAAATATTTGTAGCAACATATCAAACACCCATGTCTTACTTTTAAACATATTTCATGAGTTTATATCCTTCAACTATTTACTACTACACACAATTATTTCTTATACACTTTTATTGATATTTAAATACTTTTAGTAATTCTAAGTGTTTCACCAAAATTGAACATCAGTTTGCTGCTTTATTTTTGGCATAGGAGTACTATTTATATAAAGTTATTTTGTATCAATAGTTTTTTTAATTGAGGAAAAAACAAAGCCTGGTTCATTCTATTCCAAATTTTATGATCACAATTTCTTGTTTGAGAATGTCTTTATCTTATTTTATTGACTTATCGAAAAAATCTGGAAAAGTAACCAAAATATCTTTAAAATAATGGACAATGTCAAAATAATATTTTCTTATGCAGAATAACCTAAGATTTAATATAAACATTAGAAAGAAAAGTTTTAATAAATATTTATAACAACTAAATGAACTTTATGTCAGTAATAATCTTAATAATAATATATTTTGATAAAATATGAAGTAAATTAAAAAATATTTGGGTCGATTCATTGTGATTTGTGACCTGTATAGTGCATATATTCCATTCACCGTAGGAATTGACTTCTGAAAGGCCTTTTTCCCTACCATAAATCTACTATATAGTAGGATATTGGTAGGAAAAAAGACCTTTCAGAGAGTAATTCCTACCGTGAATGGAATATACGTAGGCCTTACGTACTACATGCCAAAAGAATATTTCCCTGGGCTAAACTCTTTTACTTTATTGACATCAAAATAAAGTTCAATTGAGAGTAAAATTTTATAAATTTGCATAGCTTAGTCTGATTTTTCAAAAATCATTCATGTTTGTGTGAGTTCCAAGAATAATTTGAGCCGTTTACCTTACTGTATTAACTCACATCGGCAAGAATGCATTGCTTGAGAATAGATCACAGCTTACGATGAAGCTAAGTGTTAGGTTGCGCAATATAGCCACAGCCATACACCAAACCTACTTCTTGTTTTTCTCATGGGCAACTGATATTAAGTATATTCGTCCAGTTCCCACGACACCCCTAAGTGGCCTATATTTCAAGGTGTACAAGCCTGGTTCACACTTACCCCCTCGGCACCCCAGGACCCACTTCGCTGATCGAGTAGTCTAGCCCATCACTCTTGCAATAGACCGGACTGCCATAGACGGGGAGATTGTGGTTCGAATCCGGGTTGAGTATATTTATGGTGTTTTCCCCTAAATGGGTTTCCTCTCACGTTCTACGCAAATGTGGGCACACTTCCTCTGAATTCATCCTTACTCATCCCTAGCACATTAGCTTAATGAAACCTTACTAATCCCTAGCACATTAACGTAATTATTTGATATGCGTATAATTTGGACGGATGGTGAGACGTGTTGACAAAAATTGTACCCCAGGCTCTTCGGAAGTAATGAAAGGGGTGGAATGATTCAACTGAAAGGAATTCCCGAGGCCATCCTTTGGGAAAGTTAAAAATTTTGGATGATTATAAGAGCTATTAAAAAGGGTTGTGTGTAGCAATTTTTTCTGTTACAATATTTTGTAAGAACATGGTAATAATGAAAGTTTGGAAATTACAAACCTTTTTTCGCAGTGATTAGGGATGATTTTTTTTTTATAAAACTGTATTACCAGTATTATTTTTATCAGTATTAATACTCTCCACCCAAACCAACGGCTACAAATCACATTATTTGACGTATGAATATTTTATTTTAGTTACAGTAACGTTTGTAATTGTAAAAGCTCATATATCAGTATGATCTATTGTGGGGGGCGGGGGACCTAAATGGTTTCACACTTTCCTTCTACACAAATGCGGGCAAACTACCTCTAAAATCCTTCCTTCCTCATACCTATCCCGTCAGAGAAATTATCATATTTGCTTGTAACCGATAGTAAGATGCGATGAATTAAAAATTAAAAGTTGTAACAATATTTGTATTTAATAATACACTATATCTTGAATATATTGTACAGAGAAAATATTTTTGAAGGAACCTCTTAAAATAGTCTCCCCCTCCTCACGCACCCCACAAATAAAAACAAGAGGGCTCAAGGTCACCCTTTCTCCGACAGGTTTCAGTGGCACTGTTTGTTACAAGCGTACAGAAATGGTTCAGGCACTCCCGCTTTGTAATTCATGTTCAAATATTCCAGGACGGGGAAGCTGCATTATCCCACAGACGTTTGTGGACCCTTGTTTGAGGAAGAGCTTGAGTTCTGGGGATTGGACGCCAATCAAGTGGAGCCCTGCTGCTGGATGACTTACACGCAGGTGCATATCAAAATGTTCGCATGGTTGAAAATGTACCAATATAAAGGTACGCCCATAGAAAGGCAAACAATCCTATCCAGCCACGTAAATCCTTTTCCATCCCTGATACACTATCATAGTCCAACCGGCACAATCCTAGTCATCTCTAAACTTCCCCAACCATCCTTAAACGGCCCTTTCCATCCCTTATACACAATAATAGCTCAACCTACACAGCCCTAGCCATCCCTAAGTTATCCTAGTCATACCTATATTAACCATCAATCCCTAAACTACGCTAACGACCTCTAAGCTACCTCTAACCATCCCTAAACTGCCATAGTCATACATATATTAACCATCAATCCCTAAACTACGCTAACGACCTCTAAGCTACCCTAGCCATCCCTAAACTGCCATAGTCATACCTATATTAACTATCCATCCCTAAACTACGCTAACCACCTCTAAACTACCCTAGCCATCCTTATACTACCTATTCATACCTATATTACTATAGCCATCCCTAAAATTATCCTAGCCATCCCTAAACAATCATTCATTAATGACCTAAGTTTACTTAGATGACAGCTCAAAAAGTTATTAGAAATAGCCCCTAATATATCCCCACGTCAACAGCTGACATATATCACTTTGGATGACTGTAATGAAAACAGATGGTAATATATGAACGTGATAGTTAACCACAGTAATTTTGGCCAATATTAGTTATGTATTTATTTGAGGTCGGACAAAAGGTCTAACAAATATAGCTTCAAAATGGTGACTGACGAATTTAAACCATGTGGTTGAACATGACGGAAACAAGTTTTTATACAATGATGCACCCACGCAGCGGATACAAATATTTTATTCAGTTAAATATATCGAAATACATTAAAATATTCATAAAATAATTTATTATATATTAAAAAAAGACAAGTATTTTCTCTTTTCCGAGTAAATATTATACCTGTGTTACACATAGTCAGTAACGTTTCAAAACCAAGAATAAGTAGTTTTAATTATATTTAAAATAATGTTTCGAGTTGGATAAAAGGAAATCATTAAAAGGAATGAAATAAAATGAGAAAACTTAAGTTTATCTTATTTTAAATGTAAAATATAAGAGGTAATTAAAAAACTTAACATATATAACAAAACAGTGATCCTTTACAAGTGTTGGCAACCCAAAACCTAAATATATGATTTTTGAACTGTCATCCAAGTAAAAACCTATCATGAACAAACTCTACCCTAGACAGTCCTACAGAGCAATAG
>CABFOV010000031.1:70224-106827 GCA_902141375.1 Timema poppense | reverse complement strand
GGGGTTCCTAAATGGTTTTCCACTCTCCCTCCACGCAAATGCGGGTTCACTTCCTCTGATACACCCTTCCCAATTCCTATTCCATTAGCGTAATTAGTACGTAAAGCGTATAGCCCGAACGAGTAGTAAGACGCGGTGCTAAATAATAATAATAATAAAATAGTAAATCCAATGACCTAAAAGCAATACTTCACAATTACTCTCCAGTCTGTAAGCTCCAGTATTTGTTCCGTGTTTATTTAGGTTCATTAGTAGTTCAAACAATTATATATTCGTTTGAGTCACACCAACTCTACACACCTCAATTACGCGTTTGGGACATTTAATTATCTAATCGTTTAATTTTTTATTTTTTTTATTTTAAAATTAAATTAAGCCTATCAATATAACCAATTTTTTGAGTATATTAAAACCTGTTATAGTAATGATCTATTAAACAGCCAAACTATTATATTTTGTTAATTATGGTTATAGCAGCATCTAAATATCATATTCTGTAAATTAAAAAACGATACCTGGACATGGGAATAAAGCCCAGGACCTTTGGATTAGTACGTCAATACAATAACCACTGAGCTATCCAGGAGTCGTCCCGGGCTCTGGGTCATTCTTCACTTATATTTTAAGGCAGAGTCTGTGATGAACGTGTGGAAATCGTCGTCTACATATGAGTGATCAATTAAGATCACGAGCTATTTGAATAATATTTAGAGGCGGCTATAACCGTAACTAACAAGTATAATAATTTGGCTCTCTAATCGATCATGAAATGTGCATCAGTACAATTGTCACTAAACTATTGGCAGCGTAGAGCCCTCCCGAGTCTAAGATGGCTGCTTTATCTGATAGCTCATGTTCTTAATTGATTACTCATATGTAGCCGATGATTTCCACACGTCCATCACAGATTTGCCTTAAAATATGAGTCGAGAATCCTGGATATCTCAGTGGTTAGAGCATTGGCCTACTAAGCCATAGTTCCGGGTTCGATCCCCGTGTCTAGTTGTCATTTCTTCATTTAAATAGTATACTTTTATAACTAACTTACACAGATCATTATAGTTACTTATAATAAATGCATGAAAAGCTAACAAATATTTATGAATATTAAATGTTTGTGCAATAAAGTATATAGTATTGATTTTACCAAAATAAAATATTATATGGGAAAATATGGACTTTCCCTTCAATATATATACCTTTCCAATCCTTAAATTGGAGCGAATAATGTTAGGAGCCACTGGCCTTGAGCCTAGACGACAGAACACACTCTTTATTGGGTTCAGGTAGACTTTTAAATTTGATCATATGGACGTGGAAGCTCCACATCAAGTACAGTCATAAACCAATTCCACTATCTTAGCTAAAGGAGGAAGATGCGCTGGTTGAACTCTGCGCCAGGACTCACGTGTTGAATGACCACAAACAGTCTCTGAGCTTCTGGTTCCAGCCACAATTCTAGGTCAAATATTTTCGAGTTTTGTTTCGTCCAATATTTGTCGTCTCTGATTCCCTAGTTCATGTTTCGTTTTATCTGAGCCTGAGCTGTGCACAAAAACAAAAAATGGCTGTTTTTCCACTCTAGTGTCTTCTTAACTTGTTCATTTTTCATCCAACTCTCACACTTCTCGGAAAACCAACCTCTTTATTTGTGTATTATGGAAGTGTGGACTCTGCTGCAGACACCATTTTCTACCTAAACAATGTCAACCCTGGAGAATATATACAAGGAAAGGACGGTCCAAGAGGATATATACAAGAGAGAAACTATGAAATAAAATAATAGGCAATGGAGTTCCATATAGCATATATACGAAGAGGAACCAGAAATATAAATTTTGACCTTCATATTTAATAATATCTATATATTTGTTTGATTTAATGGGTATAGATGATCAAAATCAAGAATTAATACCTTGAAATAATAGGGGATGAATTAGAAAATAATAGATCGTGTCTGGCAAAGTACACAATATATTATTAATATTATTATCAGTTGTTATGTTTTACGGTAGATCCATTCTTTTTGTCAATGAATTTAGACTGCCGATGCACCCTGTCCTCTGCCTTCTCCTCAGCACCCCGAATTTTATTTTCCTCAAGTCATCTAATATTTTAATCCTCCTTCTTCCTAAGCTCCTCTTTCCCTCAATCTTTCCTCCATGACGTCGTACAGAGGACAGTTCCTCCTCAGGATGTGCCAAAACTAGCTTGTCTTGTACCGGAGAATCACATCGAAAATTGTTCTCTTCTCGCCCACTATTCTTAGGATTTCTTCATTTGTCACCCTGTCTGTCCACCTGATATTTACAAGTCTTCTCCGGCACCACATTTCAAAGCTATCTAAGTACTTATTTTACAGCTTCCTGAGAGTCCAAGTTCTTGCGCTATACAGCGAGTTGTTCTAAACATACAACTTCATCTGGTTCTACCTCAGTTGCAAACTCAACTTGCTGATCTTCAGTGACCTCTTCTTGTTGAAAACTTTCTTGGCCATGGCGATCCTCGACCTAGTTTCCTTGGTGCAGTAGATATCCTGTGTCAGCTAATTTCCCAGGTACTTGTTCTTCCCCATGTTTTCCAACACCTGGTTTCTAATTTTGATTTTCAGAGGTTCTTCAGTCTATTAAATCACCAGCCTCAGTTGCGTAGTTGACTAACACGCTAGTCGTATTGAGCTAGACTGATGAGGACGGGTATATCGAGGTTTTAATCTCGGTCGGATGAACTGAGGGTAGCTCTTTTAAAATGGCTTACCACTCTACTTCCCCGCAAATGCGGATTCACATAATCTAAATTCAACCTTCCCGATTCCTAATATATTAGCGTAATTATTACTCAAGTGTATAACCTGAACGGATAGTAAGACGCTGTGCTAAATAAATAAAATTTTGATCACCATCCTTTTTGACTTCTTAATATTGATCCCCATGCTATATCTTCTCCTGGTCTATCATTTCCTGCAACTTCTTTATTTTTGGCTAGCATTGTTATATCATCTACGTATTTTGTTGTGTTGATGATGCGTCCTCCTATCCTTAAATTGCCACGTCCCTTCGGGGTTTCTTTGACCAGCCACTCTCCATAGACTTGAACATACTTGGTGACAATCAGCAGAGGTTGATAAAACTAATGTAGACCTCTTAGTTGACTTCCAGCACACACTGTGAAACTATTCTCAGCATCCCGATGTCAGCTATAGCTCCATTTCCTTTTATTAATCCAAAATGGTCTTCTTTCATCACACTTTCTATTTTCTGTTCCAGTCGCTTGAGTATTCTTGCCACGATATTCTCCACATTAGAGATGAGGCTGATGATCCTGTGGTCAGTGCATTTCTTGGCTTATTTATCCTTCTTTAGAGTCAACGTGGCTACGTCTAGAAAGTACTTGGACCATTCTCCTGTTTCGTAGACCCTATTTATAAGTTTTGTCAGAGCCATTAATTCGTTGTTTCGCAATTTCTTCATAAGGTCAGCAGGTATTTCGTCATCTCCAGCAGCTTTCCTTCTTCGCATTTCCTTTATGGCTCTCTCTACATCACTCTTTAAAAGGCTGAGTCCTTTTTTGTCTTTATCCACCTCATCTCCCACCAGGTTCCCTGGTCGAGTTTCCTTGTCGTGCAGTTTTTCTATACAGGATTTTCAGAAACTCATAACCCAAACTGCAGCGCAAGGAGAGCAAAGCTATTCAAGCTTGTGTGTACAACAAGTTCCATAGGAGCTAGGCACGTGGCACTACACGTGTAACAATTGCAGGCACTTTCTGTGATGTTGGACCGTTAATGATGACCCTCAGAACGTATTCCCATTTCTAGAAAGACTGGTGTGTTGTTTACAATTAATGGTGGCATGTTCTGCTGCCGTGCTCCAAGATATCGAGGTGTGTAGTGCCGCGCGCCTAGCTCCTATGCAACCTGTTGTACACCTATGCATGAATAGCTATGCTCTCCCGGAGCTGTGAGCCGAAAGTTTGGACACAATAATTTAATGGTATCAGCATAGTTTTCCGGATGTAAGTGTATAGGGATTGTTTTTATTACTTTTGGTTCAATCAAACTATATTTCCAGTTTGGGCTATGAGTTTCCGAACATTCCGTATATCTTTCACAAACATGAAATAATTACAACGGTTAGGCCTACAGTATATTATTATTATTATTATTATTTTAACACTACGTGTTACTACCCGTTCGGGTTATATTTCTACAGTATAAACGTGACTAGTATAAGCTTATTATGTGTTTATATTTAAGGCTTCTAAGATGTTCAAAATAGGATTATTAACCATATAAATTTAAAAATACGTATGAATACACCTGGAAATATATAACTTACCATAAAATGATAAAAAAAAATTTAATGGATAAAGAAACATATGTGAGAGTAAAACAAAAATATATTGATAATAAATTTATAATTGAAATAATACTTAAAATGATTATATACGCAAATATAATAAATTTTATAGGCTGACATAACGAAATAAATGAGCCCATAAAATGTGTCAAATTAACAAATATATATCGCATAGCTTGACCGGGTAGTAGGATTCGGCACTAAATAATATATATACAATATGTTTATAAAATGTATGTCAAATTCAAGTACCTATGTAATATAACGACAAGAGAACATGTTAAATAGAAGAATGTTATTAAAATTCTTGAAAATATAATAAGTAAATATTTTTTTAAACCCAGCAATGGTTCAAGAAATCAATTTTTTTAAGTTAAATGTTTCAAGTTTAATATAAAAATTTGAAGATATTAGCTATAAATCCTAAGTATTTTCTTTTTGGAAAGAAGTCCTTCTAGAAGTTTAAATTCTCGAAATGTTTCGATATTTTAAAATGTCATCTTTAGGAAATTACCATCAAGATATTAAAATAAGGAAGACTCTATAAAATAATAATTTTAGAAATTTAAAATAGATGAGAAATACGTAGAATGATAAAATTTATAATCAATATTTAAAGTTAACAAAATTAATGAATTAAATTGAAAAATAATAAAGACTTGGTAAATTTATGATATAACATATGAGATATGGATTAAACAGGTTGAACTGTTGAGCAATGAAAACTTACGTGATGAGGAAGAAACAAAACTAGCTGTTTAAATATCAGAGTCAGGCTGGCAAAACAGAAACAACTAAAATACCTTGTACAGATCTGAAACCATGGTGTGAAATTAAAGGTCATGAAATGAGTTGAAAAAACGAATGGATATAAAATGTGCACAAAATGAATTGAGAGAAAAATTAGTAAAAGAGAATAATGTAGGTAATATTCTTGGCTAGACTGGCCTATTCATATATACCCATTAAATCTAACCATAACTATATATCCAAGTATAATATATTTTTATATTACGCTACTTACTTTATTTAATATTTTTTAATGTTTTCTAAGATGTTCTTCATGTTTAATATGAAAAAAGGCAATTCCTTAAAGGATATAGAATGGGGAGAAACCAGTAGAGTCTAAAAGACAGTTTATTGTAAGTATTATACTCTCCAACGCACTTTTTACCGCCATACTATTCTATAAAAAAAACACTGTACCTCTTCTCTCTTTCTCTCGCTCTTCTCACATATTTGTTCACTCGGTATTTTTGTTGGTACTGTTTGTTTCTCGTTTCAGAATTATTATCTTGGTGAACAAGAAAACATATCAAAGGTTCCTAGAGAAAAAATAGATATTCTCAGTAAATCTAAACAAACTACTATCCCAAAGAAACTAAAATATTTCATTCGCTCTATTTGGGCCTTTCCTAAATACACAGAAGAATTTAGAAAAAAAAGTAGGTGGGGATAGGTACAGTTTATATTGGGGATATTTCAAGTCACTGTCTTCATAAAATTGCGTTGTAGAAATAAATTTGAAACCCTGACAGGACAATCATATTTAAATATTTCACAGCATAGTTTATCATAACCCAGGTGAATAAGCTTTATTGAAAGAGTCTATGAAAAAGTTGTAGGTGCTTCTGAGTAAAATAAAATTAATATCCTTTTAATATGATTTTGTTTTGTTTTTTAGCAATAAATAATGTGCCAGTTCGGTTCTTTAGTTTAAGATTGAGAAGCGGTTTATGTTCCTATAAAGTTGGTTTACATGATTCTCATGTGTATACGTTAAAAACAAACTAATAACGAATAAATAAAATAAATTGAATACATTTTATATTAAAATTGTGTCTAATTTAAATATACAAATTCCTTGTTTCATTCACGTCTACTGGCCCACCAGATGGAGAAATTTGTAACCACATATAATACAGAAATAGCGACCAAATGGGTTTAGATTAATTAATGTGAATAGTAGAATTTGGAACCGCAAAACAAAATAATAGAATCGAAGCCAGCCACGTTATGAATCCAATTCATAACCAAGCTAAAAGTCATGTGGTGTATGTCTGTCTGTCTGTCTGTCTGTCTGTACAGAGTTTTTGTTTAAATTTCCCCTCGAGGTACAAAGCTGAAACCTTGCACACTGATTACTTAAATGTGGCAGTTATACCCAAAGTTCTTAAAACACTTCTTTGTTCAGGAGATGATGCTAGTATTAATTCTGCACACCACGATCACGTGGATAGATTTATAGAAAGAGTTTTGGCCTATTGTCCATCTTTATTAGTAAAATCTAACACTTGAAAACAATAAATCCTGATAGCTTGGCAAAGCCATGGACAAAAATCACGCGACCTCATAATTTGAAAAATATAAATATAGATCAAAACAACAGGGAACAGACTTCACTCGAAATCCAAAACAACACCTGTCGGAGACGGGTCTAGCTCCTAGTATTATATATGTTTATATAAGCGTGTGACTGTTCTAAAACTACTGTAAAGCAGTTAAAATACTATCTTATAAAAACCTGTTTTTAATAGTGTTCTAAAAGTTCCCACAAATAGAATCAAAGAGGCAACAAATGTCCATTATATTCAATATCTCCAAATTTTTGGCTAAACATTGAGACCTGACCTCATTATCAGGAAGGTAAAATTGTGCTTGAGTCTACATATGAACTCCACAGTTTATTCTCCAACTGGCTAAATGCTGGTGCACTTGTTCACTCCCTCTTATCCTGTTTCCTCACATTGACTTGTTCACTCCCTCTTATCCTGTTTCCTCACATTGACTAGCTTAAGTCAGCGCATTGTAGAACGTTACAGTAAAACTTGAAGTATCTGTCAGGTATGGAATAAAAGTGTTCCTACGTTCATTTGTCTTCCTTTCCTTTCTTTCCTCCTGGGAAAATATCCAGAATGTTCCAGCCTGCTTTAAAAACTTTAATCCAACTTTACTTCCACAACCACATTAAACAACGCAGGAAGGAGGAGAAAAAAGTTGTCTTTAGTTTTTATACACTTTGGGTCTTCATTCTCTTGTTTCTATTATTTTTCCTCTATCGATATTTCACACGTCTTCAAGTTTCTGTTTATCTACTCGCGCTCTTCTTAAACACACACAGGAACAAAAAAAAAAGAGGGTATTTTCCTCATATTCGGCTTCTTCAAACTCGTACCACAGTGTTCTTGCCCTCCATTCCTTAGGACTAAAACTTTCAACAACACAAACACACAGACACAAATATTACCAGCAGACACACTGACCACGATTTTGAATTTTCCCTTGGCAACAAGTATCTTCTTTCTTATTTGCCAACAACCTTTTGTTCGGGAAAGTACTTTAATATACTTAGTTTGGCCATAGCTTGGCTGCTATATAAATAACTCTTTCTTGAAATATTTGCTCCAATAATACTCACGGGCCTGTTTCCATGATTCAGTGGCACGGGAAACTTTGTTGTGACACTTGGGTGACCATCAGCTCGTTTTATTTAGTGTTGTCACCATCTGAAACATTGACAAGTATTTCCAATTGAACGCAGGGAAGTGTCCCAAAAGGTCCCAATCTTCATGCAAACGATATAAATACATTCCTTCACTCCCACTCAAAGAGGGGCGATCCAACACTATTTTTAATTTTAAAAAAAGCCCAATAACAGAATAGTTATGGGCTCTATCACTGATAATAACGATTTAGATACTTGGGATAGTATTATTTACTAGGGGCATCGATTGAATTATAAGGAGCGAGAATGTGGTTGAGCAAAAATTTGAAGTTAAAATATAGCGTTTCAAAAAAGCTATTCAGTTGGATCTAAATTAAAGTTAATCGAAATAGCATTATTTTAACCTGTGAATGAAGCACCACTTGTCTAGTAGAATAGTCTGTTTTAAGAAGTACATTTAAATTAGGTCTAACAAAGTTAAAGATTAATTAGGTCATAAAGAAAGAACTGAACTGAAAATGGTGGCAACAGCAGAAAAGGCGCCACATATTTATCTAAGGTCGGATTATGCTGTGACATTGTAATGTCACACTGAATTTCGAAATCATCCAAGTCATCCATAAACTGTTGAGGGAAGAATAGCGAACAAATTGTTGCTGAAAAAATTTGACAACATTGGTGCGGATTTAAAACTTTAACAATAAGCAAAATGACGTGACATTTTTGGAAAATATTTAAAAATAAATGATATGATGCGCCGAACAGGCGTTATCTTTCTTTTATCTTAAAATAGATGTATTTACTAAAAACTCTTAAGATTTTGTGAAATTAAATAATCTACATTGTTGCAGAAACACTTCAACCAAGAGCATAAAAAATTATATACACTGTTACAGAAATATTAAGAAAATATAAAAATCCCCATCCACCAAAAAAGATAGCAATCAATTTAATTTTCAAAGTAACCTAAATTATTAGCGTGGATTTCAAGAAAATCATATATTTTATCTTTTTGCCTAATAGTAAACTATCCTTCAATCATGGGCTTGATATTTAATTCTGAAAAATCCTCAGATGAATTTTATGAAAACCCTACACATTTACATGGGGAAATGAGAGTCGCCACTTTTTTTCTTTTTTTGTGTGTTAAACAGTGCTTAGATCAGAATTTGATCTAAATCGTTAAAGCGGATTTCAAGAAAATAGATTAGTTCACTTTTATCCCTTCATTAAGCTACCATTATTTTTAAGGTTAGATATTTAATTTCAAAAAACTGTCGTGGGAGCCTTGATAACCTTAGATTTGAAGTATGAGCCCGATCAGTAAAATGGTTTTAGCTCAAGTCGGAGATACAGACAGATGGACGTCATCGCGAAAACTACTTTTTGTGATTCAGGGGGTCATGAAAGGTCGATATTTATCAAACTCTTGAGCTCGATCTTTTTGACGATCTCAATATTTCTCTCTTAGAGGGCTAGAGAAAAAGTAAAAACATGTAGTAAGGATTGTATACCATAATAATGGATATTATTTCAATCATTCTCTTCATTATTGATATTAAAATGGTGGGAATCCAAAGCATATTCTGCAAACACACATACACATATCACAGGCTACAGTAAAATGTTCTTAGGAAGGGCCTTGTTTGACAGATAGAAAATTTACTAGATCTACTTTCATTTTTTCATACGTCAAGCATTGCTATCTGCGGTTGCCACTTTTGATATAGGTTAATCTATTTTCAATGCCAATCAAACAACACTTATCATATCGAGAAATTATATAAATGATGGCAGAAAAAATAAGGTTTGTATTTTCTAAAAGGCCCTTCCCGTGAAAATGGGAGAGTATCTTAGTTGGTGTATATTAGTGAACTAAATTCACTATTCTTCGAGCACAAGAAAATCTTGACTTCCGGCTGCCTATAAATAGATATATATAAACTCTTGTGCCGGCGATTGTAGAGTAAGTATGAGTGCTCTATTCAGATTTAGAGCCTTGTTATTCTTGATTGTAGATATTTATAGACCCATTTGCATAGAATACAGAATACAAATATAAGCTTATTTAGCTTTAGCTGGTAAAATTGCGGTTCCAACATCAAAGACCACTGTAAGTAAGTTTAGCAAATTGTAGCACAAGAGTTTTACCAATTATTTAACAAAATCTCTCACTTAACTAAGTTTGTCGATGAATTAACTAATTCACCGTAGTTTTTAAACAGTTGTTTTTAATAATAGTTATAAAAATACATTGAAACATCTGACCAAGTCTGTCAGGTGAACAAATGAGATCGGTATTGTAAGTTTCATATCAGTAGTCCCTGTCGGTAAATTGTATGGAGCTGGTGACTACTAAACACTGTCACATATTGGCCCAGCGCTTGTAGAACAGTCTTATTGTATATATTCTGCCATTTCTGCATAGTCATGGCTACAAATGTTGCGGTTTTAGCTTAAGTACGTTTCTAAGTGGGGACCTGGTGGTCTCGGGGTAAGGTGTCAGACTTCTGTATTTGGGTCCAGGGCTCAAATCTCGATCCCGGCACATATTTATCTGGACACCAAACCCTTCCTTGACCTCTGGCAAAGTGTGTGCTTTCACGCTTTGTGAATGTGTGGGACGCCAGGCCCCCGCCGTGGTTCAGAACACACGTTAAATTGTGGGTCCCCTTTGCTTTCCACCATCATCATTCTCACGTATAATATAATCCTATTATCTGGGGATAATGGAATTCGCCTTAATGGTGTACCCCCCATCAGAAATGAACTCCTCCATACGCCAGGAGAGCATAGGTAAGATAAGGTCGAATGGCCAGATCTAGAGCATTAACCCTAAGTTAAAAGCTGATGTAGTTCTGGGAAATTGTTCTATCTGTTACCTTGATAGAAAAATTATAACGTTAAGGTAAATATTTTTAGTTACAAGTGTTGACATCTTGGGTTAATTTTGTAAATCTTGTGTTGGAATGATTTGATGTTAGCAAATCGTAATTTAGATTCTGAAATCAATTATTAATACCCGAGTGTTTGTAAAGAAAAGGACTGCTACCTACTTCATTATTGTCTTGACTCAATAGATAATTACGCCATTCATCCTCTCAGTTAATTTGGGGAGTTTTACTCTACAGTTAATTCGGCCAATAATCTTTCCAAGTCCGGGCTTACCAGAGTGCTTTGTTTACAGTCTCGCTGTGTAAAACAATTGGATTTTAATGATGTAACGAAAACATCCGCTTTTGGAACGTATCTGTTATGTAGCCACTCGGCAAAATTGAAGTAATTACAGCCTTCAGATAGAGATTCGAATTGTAATTGGACCTCAAAAATATATCTAATATCTATATTTTGGAATTGCGCGTCAAATATTAAAAAAAACTTTAGTAAGGTTTGTGAGTAAAACGAATTGTGTCGATATGTTTTCATTTACAAAATAATAATTAGCTCCAACCTTGAAAACGGTTGAGACTAATACGTATTTAAAGTTACATATATTTTAATATAATTAATTTAATTAATTACCATCTCGTTAGTTTGAGCATCAGTAAAATAACAGTAGGTTGGAAAATTATAATTGATTATGAAATCGTTACATCTGGATATAGTGAGCGAACCCAAAGCTTTCAAAATAGGTTATTTATGGTTCTTTAAAGATTACACAACTTTAATAGAATCAAATTTTTATGTATTTAAAACATAAAATTGCTCACGAATCCTTAATCTTTAATCTAATCTTTAATCCTTAATCTAGCAAATTTAACTAAATATAAAATTTTAAAACAGATTCAAAAGGTCCATTATCATATATGTTGATGAGTTTAACGATATTTGGAATATTTAAATCCAAAGGTTACATCATTTTAAAACGATGTACCGTAATTTTAAAAGTCAAATGCTTGAGCTAGTGCAAAGTTTGATCTTGTAGAAGAAACAATAACAATTTCAGTATATTTTTGAGTTTGATTGTTTTGGATTTGAATTTATTCTTCCAGTTACTTAATTTTAACTGCAGTACAAGTTGTAATATGACCCTTGTCTCAGAAACGGAACCCTGAACTTTTGGCTTAGCTTTATTGTACGGCGTTTCACTACCCGTCATAAATACGCATTTAATTACACTAACGGAGTAAGTACCTGGATTTGTGTAAGGAAAGAAAGTGGGGAACTAATCAGGAAACATATAACCCGAACGGGTAGTAAGACGTGGTACCAAAAAAATACGAATCAGGAGAATTGACCTCAAAAAACCAACCGGAATTTGAAACCTGACTACATCACCGAAAAATTAGACTAAATGAGCTTGAAATTCAGCCCCTTTCTCATTGATATGGTTTGCAGCTGCTTGAATTATGCAAACAAGTTCACATTTATTTAAAACTCGGATAATTTAACTTTAAAAATGAACTTAATTTAGACCCGGCTTTATCAAATTAGATCTGTGCCCAAAATTATTATCTAGGGTTGTGACATATGAGGACTGAAATTAAAATTAAATCATTACTGCCGCTACTTTTAATCTTTCTTTACATCGGTGTTCACATGGATTTAAGGCATACATACATACATACATACATACATACATACATACATACATACATACGTTACATACATACATACATACATACATACATACATACATACATACATACATACATACATACATACATACATACATACATGCATATGTACATACATACATACCTACATACATACATACATACATACATACATACATACATACATACATACGTACGTACATACATACGTACGTACATACATACATACATACATACATACACCCATATATACATACATACATACGTACACACATACATACATACATACATACATACGTACATACATACATACATACATACATACACCTATATATACATACATACATACATACATACATGCATACATCCATACATAATACATACGTACACACATACATACATACATACATACGTACATACATACATACATACACCTATATATACATACATACATACATGCATACATACATACATAATACATACATACATACATCCATACATACATACATACATACATGCATACATACACCCATATATATATACATACATACATGCATACGTACATACATAATACATATATAGTTCCTTTGCATGGTAGGCAAGAAACTGTGAATGTAGCAGCAAAAACACTAAATGTATCCACACTTCCCTATCCTTGTATACTCCCTTTTCTTCAACAACATCCATGCACCGAGTCATACATGCTCTTTTATTTATTTAATCACCACGTCTTACTACCAGTTTGGGCTATACGCTTATGTACTAATTGTGCTAATGGTTTTATGGGTTAGTAAGGTTATATTTAGAAGAAATGTACCAGAATTTGCGTGGAGGAAGAGTGGAATGCCATTTTGGAAAACACCCCTCAATACACCCGACTGAGATTCGAACCTTGAGCTCCCCGCTATCGGCAGTCAAGTCTACTGCAAGAGTGGCGGGTTAGAACACGTGGCCACTGAAGCCCTAACTACTAAAATACGGGTGTACATTTTCTAAGCCACCTTCCTCATTCTCATCCCTTAAGCTAGTCCGTTAATAACCATGATGTCAAACTTAATAATATAATAATAATAATAATAATAAACATCAGACACACTTTGGTGGCCAAATGGTCTAAAGCGCTATTATCTCAGTGGACTAAACTGCCAATAATGGGGGGGATAGAGATTTAAGTCTCGATTGGGTGTACTGAGGTTTTTTACAAAATGGTTATACACTCTCCCTCCATGCAAATATGGGTGCGATTCCTCAAAATATAGCCTTCCTCAGTCTTAAAACCATTAGCGTAAATAGTATTATTATTATTTAGCACCACGTCTTACTACCCGTTTGGGTTATACGCTTTAAGTACTAATTACGCTAATGGATTAGGAATTGGGAAGGTTGAATTAGAGGAAGTGAACCCGCATTTGCGTGGAGGGAGAGTGGAAAACCGTTTAGGAAAAGCCACCCCCAGTTCACCCGACTGAGATTCGAGCCTCGATCTCCCCGTCTTCAGCAGTCGAGCTTAACACGACTAGCGCGTTAGCTAACTACGCCACCGAGGCGGGTCGTAAATAGTACATGAGCGTATAACCCAAATGGGTAGCAAGACGCGGTGCTAAATAAAAGTCTCACAGTTGTCCTCCCGTGGCCCTCGTGTTTCATAGTGAGCTTACTTTCTCGCGTGAGTTCTCTAGTCATCGTAACAGAGTGTACCTACCACGCAAACAGGCAATTTGTTGCGCCAATCCCCCTTACCCCGTGTCGAGCAGGCGACGCAACCCTCAGTGATAGTGGTACTGGCTAGAAGAGAGAAAGAAAGAGAGCGAGGTCAGCCGGTGCAAGTGGAGTAAGAGTGGATAGGTGTTAATACCCTGATCACGTTGGTCTTCTCGAGGATCCACCCCCGAGATAGTGGGCACGGCGGGGTGGGTCAGTCGCGACAAATAGGATTAGCTAGGAGACAGTAAGGGAGTAGAACACGTGGCCACCAGCTAGCACGAGGGAAGGGTGAGTTGCGATCCGTATACAAACAACTCAAAACCTATCATATTTGACAAAAATGATATGCTTCGTATCTATCAAAACTTAATAAACGCAAACACAAATGTTTATGTAATTTTTTTCTTTTTCGCGTGAGCTGGGTCTTCGATACTAGCCTCATTTTTATACTAGAGAGGTATGAAAAATGAAATAGAAATTAATTATAAATCTACTCGAACTTGTGTTTAGGGAAAATGAGTGACCATTTAGGAAAAACACCCGTGTATGCCCTACTGGAATTCAAACCTAAGCCATTCTGTCCAGTGGCGCACCCAAGGGGTGACAAACGTGACATTTGACCCACCCAAGACCGTAATTTTTTGAGGTCTTTGAAATATGAAATAATGATTTTTATTATCTTTGGTGGATGTAGATGTTCCTCTTTTACTAATGTTTCTCTAACATTGTATAGGCCTTTTATTTCATTTATGATCTTTGGTGTAGTGTTTATGCAACACTGTGTATTATTTGGTCTGACAAATCTTACTAGTTTTTAGTAAATGTCTCTATTTTAAGATAAAAGAGAGAAACTTTCTCATCCAAATAGAAAGTATTTTAATCGTGAAAAATTCCTATCTCGATTTTATGATTTATCTTTACCTTTTATATGCTCCTGGGCCCAAAAAAAGTGGGTTTTAAAATTATATACGCTCCCATGCCTGTCTGTTTAGCTGTCCCTGGTCACAAAAATGAAACAGTTTAATGGAGTTTGTTCAAAATTGATAATTATGTTAAACCGTTATGCTATACTTCAGAACTTTTTTTTTATTTTGGCTCTAGTCCTTAATTTAAGGGTACCTAGTTTACTCAAGAGGAGTTTTTTGAGATATTTTTTTTTAAATGACTTTAACAATTTTGTTTTAAATAGATATCCAGGAGTGTTTGACCTCCTAAAGAACAATAAGCCCTATTTGGGTAAAATTCCGTTTAAAGGTAGTTTACTGATCAACGATCATAGAAAATTAAAAATATCTCGAAAATCGCTTTAACAATTTGATTAAGAATGTATATTTGTGGAGGGTTCAACACTAAAAATAAAATAGTACACTTTGTTTTGGGGGAGAGGGGGAAATTGGTTTAAGATTAGTTTATTAATAACTTACTTATTAAAAACTCAAAATATTTTATAAGCGGCTTTAAAGAGTTGGTTCAAAATGGCATCTGTTTAGTTTTTAACAATATAAAAATGTTTTGATTGCTATTCTTAAAAAAATGATAGTAGTATACTGATTAATGATTTTGGAAAAAATTGCATTAAAATAAAGCTCTAACAATTTTGTTCGAAATTAGTATGCGGGAATTATGTTACATGATAAATAGTATATGTTTATTTTTCAAAAATAAGTTAATTTAGGCGTAGTTTAACTTTGACAGATATTAAAAAAATGTGAAATATTTCGAAAATTACCTTTAAGATCAAGTAAAGAAATCTACAGTACTTTGGAACTAATTTTCATAATGGTTAAAAAAATTGTTTTTATATTTTATAAATATAAATAATTTGAGGGTTTTTAGATATCACTATTTTTTTTAATCATTTAAGAAATTTTGTTTAAATTAATATTTTAAGAGAGTTTATTGTGATTACCAAAATAATATCCTTGTTTTTCTAATAAAAACATTATTAAGGTTAGTTTACAAACAACCAATTTTTTAAAATTGTTTCAAGGTATAACCTACTATATGAAAAAGTCTGTAAAGTTGTGTCGTACTATCTATATAAATTGTGAAATTGTAATTTCTAAAGGTTTTTAATCCTATAGAGCAGTGGTATTCAACCTTTATTCTCTTTTGTTCGGGCAACTACAATTAATATAATTTTTCTTCGACTTTGTACCCCCAATACAAAGTTGTTGGTGCATAATGCAAGATTATAGCACCACTTCTTACGGCTTGTTCAGGTTATACGTTTATGTAATATTTATGCTAATGAGTTAGGGATGAGGAAGGTTGAATTTTGAGTAAGTATATCCGCATTTGCGTGGAGGTAGAGTAGAAAACAAACTTGGAAAACCAATCTTAGTTCACCAGATCGTGAATTGACCTATGATTTCTCTGTCATATGAAGTCTAGTCTATTGCAAGAGTGACGCCTTAGACAATTCTACCAACGAAGCAGGTCATAAACCAAGTTATACATATTATATAATCTACATCTAAAGTAAATTAAATAAATTTCATCCAAAATGATGCATTAAATAATGATGCATTTTAAATGATAAATTTACATATAGATCCATTACTGTTTCCAGCCTGTGTCCTGGGTCAGTTTTTTATTCAAACCATTTATTTTACCCTACCAGCTTGCTAAGCCTGTCATAGCTTCATATACCTCAAAATATAACTTATGACTAGAACAGGCACAACATCCAGTTCCCGCCCGTTAATTTATCACTTTGAAAGTGTAAACCCATATTTCATCAATGATAATTTTTTTTGGCCATGCTGGAAATTGAACCCAGGCCCCTTAGCACAATAGACAGACACGTTACCGACTGAGATGAGGTCCATTTAAAATTATATGTATATTTAAATATTGCGTACCCCTCTAAAATGTATTGGCGTACTTCGGGTACAAGCTAAAAACCACTGCTATAGGGTTTATAGGTGTTAGGTACAATACCGTTTTCATAGGAAGGGCCTTATCTGATAGTTATACAAGCTACAAAATCTACTTTCACGTATTCATACGTAAAGTTGTGTGATTTGAAACTGTCGCTTTAATAGATATTATCAATATAAAAATATGACACTAATAAAACAGTAAAATGTTATCAATTTTGACTACAGTTAAGTTTGTATTTCTTAAGGACGCACTATATGAGAATATGAATGTACTTTTTATCTCAATTTTGGCTGGATCTTTAATTTGAAATAATAAAACCCTATTAAATAACCTGAGACTTAAGAACGTCTTCAATGCATCTCAGCGCTTTAATAGGCGGTCTTCTTAAACCTTATCCAAATTAAAAGTCAGGACAAGAAGGAGTAATTTGTGAGTAAATTGTACAAGTCTTTGTGATGGATGGTAAAAACCACGTATCCCGGTTGAGTCAGAAGTGCTATCGCGGCTATTGTGGAGCGAGGTTGTTGCATGTGCGGTATTGATATGAACTGGTGACACACACACCCTCTCCCCCCTCTTATCTGATAATTAAATGCTAATATTAATTAGTCCGTGACGCACGACCCATGGTTTCAACCAAATGAACCACGCTCTATGTTCGTCCAGAACCGCAGGTATAAATCACCACTTTGGGACAGTGAGATTTTTATGACACTTTAAATTGGAACAAAACATCAAACTGGGTGCATTTTATGTGGTTTGGTACATTAGTTAAATTATTGATTTTTTAAACCACAGTTGGTAGGGCTAAGAGGCAATATGGACTAACATGCCTCAAATTTAAATATGCATTAAAGATTTTTTATATCCGTGAGTTGTTGTTTTTTCACAAGGGGGGTGCTTTCCCCTCTTAAGGAGCCACTTCAGCGTTGGCGTGACATTTTCAATATTTATTAAGATAATTCGTTATTCAAAGTAAATTAAGAAAAAATTGGATACGTGTAGTTGTTTTGAATAAGATGACGCTGAATTAAATACAATGAAATACAAACAACTCTTGTTTATTTTTAGATACCAAAAATCAAGATTGTTTATACTGATATACATTGTCAGTTCTTAAAGCCAGCTGATATTGTATTTTAATAGAAAAATGTGAAAATGAAGCTAATCTTACGAAACGCAAACACAAAATGTTGTGAAGTTCTATTTGAAATTTCTTGGTCATCTTAAATTACAGATTATTTCGACAAATTAGTCACTGAGCTGGTTAGCTCCCTGTAGATATAGATACAGATTTTTAAAAAAAGAATACATCAAAATGTGTTGTAGTTAAGAAAAAATTAATACGGTTATAACAACAACCCTAATCCCCCGCTCCAGTGGTCAAATGGTCAAAGGTGTCACTATATCGTGTTATACTGACCTGCTGGTGACGGGGGAGGTCTGGGTTCTAATCACAATCGGTTTTCTTAACTAGTCTACCATTCTCCTTCCACGCAGATGTGGGAAGATTACCTCTAAAATACTTACTTCTTCCTCCCTACTCCATTAAAGTAATTATAATATTAATGCGTACAACTTGAACAGGTAGTAGGCCGTGGTGAGGGGTTATTCAAATATTACGTAAGCCCCTCAGGGGGGAAGGGGTTCTAGGTTTGCTTATTTTTGCTGACAATGGGGACAGGGGTGTCAGAACAATGTTTACGTAAGACAGAGAAAGACAGGCAAAATTGTGGGAGGGTGCATCGCAAGCGGCTTGGACTTGGGCAGCACTGAAGATGCTGAGTGGCTAAACGAGGAAGAAGTGGAAAGGACTATAGAAGTAAGCCAAAGCTTGAGTGAACTAGTCCCCTCAAATAGAAACATAATGATTGAAAGGGTTGAGACGTGGACTCAAGGACCTTGGTCATCGGATTAAATGGAACTTAGGGTGTTTTTCTATAAATATATATCCATGTGTTCACTAATAATACTTTTTTTATAACTTAAATTAAAAGTAAATTAAAATTTTAAATTATGATATTGTTCTATCTTCTGGTAATTTTACATGTTCAATCAATTTAAATTAATTGTGTACCAGTGTCAATTGTTAATTATTTCGCAATATTAATTTACACCAGCAATTTATAAACTGCATGAATTTTTAATTTTTTTTTATCATCGTGTTTTATTACCTGTTCAGGCTATAGGCAAAATTGCATGAAAAAAAGAATGGGTATTCCTGTGAACAAATGAAAAATGTTGACAAATCTTACGTAAGCAAGAGGGGGGTCGGGCATTTGCTTATTTTTGCTTACAAAGGGGGGAGGGCTTAAAAATTTCCAAAAACGTGCTTACGTAATACTTGAATGCACCCTGATGAAAAAATCAAATCCTAGAACTAATATAGATAGATATTATATCTCAACTAGATATTATTTTTCTTACTTGTTTATTTTTCTCTTTAAATAATTAATATAGTAGGAAAATAAAAATACATAATTTGTTGTTGGTAGTCCAACTTAGAACTAATATTACACTTTGCCACAATATATTTAAAATTATTCTCTAAATTTGTCATATTTTTCTCATAATCATTACTCAAATATGAGAAGTTTGTTAAGAAAGTGAGAAAATAAAATTTCATTAAAAACAATTAGAAATTATTTATTAGCAGCAGAGTTTAATTTAACCACTATCTTAGTGTATGGCTGATAAAAAAATGTTTTCTTAGGACACCACGACCCAAACATCTTTATAACCTCTCTGAATACGACAGCAGTTTGTATTTTAGTGTTCATTGCCAGATCGATGAACTCAACATACAATAGGTCTGAGCAGTCCAAACAAGTTTGGTGGACATTTTGAGACAAAATTCAAGGCATAAAGTCTATCCTTTTATTTGGGAGGGAAGGGAGGGAAAATTAAATCCTATTTATGAATACAAACTCTGGCCATCAGGTGATAATGATCAGTGATGAATCTGTTGTGGCAACAATAGGGCGTATGGACGAGGGTATGGCCTTTTTAATATTGAGCTACTTAATGGTCCTTCTTGAGCAATAACCGGTTAAGGGTGCTCCTACTTGAAGGATAATATCCTCACACAACGGTATGTATATGCAAATGGTGGCTACGAACCTTCAAAACCACCAAATCTTCAACCATCTCTGAATATTTTGCTGTGACTCTATAAAAAAATCTTTATTGGTTTGATAAAAACTGATCTATGTTTACAACTATTTAATCTGATCTCCAAAGTTGTGATATATCACGTGCAACTTCGTTGAAAGTGAACTTAATTAACATATGAATTGACTTTGTAAGATTTATAAAAAATAGTTAAGTGTAAATACTTGATCCCTTAAAAACATGTTGATATTTTTCACGTCAATATTGGTTTTACATGTACCGTATTTTAGAAGACCCCACCACCTCTCATATAAATAGAGTTACATATGTCTGAAATGCATCAGAGTAGGCGTCATCATTAACACTCCCATCACAAAAATAAATAAATAAATAAATGGATATTTGGTTGTGACTGTCCCCAGCACCGAGATACGCAAGAGACGCTGACGGTTCTGGATCGTCTAGACCTTGATACAGAGAAACCCAGCGACGAGGAACTGGCGCGCAAGTTCGGGTTTGAGGAGGACTACTTCTCCGGAACACTCTCCTGGTGGCAGCATACCAAGCCCAAGATGTGGTCCCTGTTCGACGAGCCTTACTCTTCCAACTCTGCCAAGGTAATACCACTAAGACTACTCTGACAAGGTAATACCGCGAGGACTACTCTTCCAACTCTGACAAGGTAATACCACGAGGAGCACTCCTACAACTCTGACAAGGTAGTACCACGAGGACTATCTTTAAACTCTGACAAGGTAATACCACGAGGACTACTCTTCCAACTCTGACAAGGTAATACCACGAGGACTATCTTTCAACTCTGACAAGGTAATACCACGAGGAGCACTCCTCCAACTCTGACAAGGTAATACCACGAGGACTATCTTTCAACTCTGACAAGGTAGTACCACGAGGAGCACTCCTCCAACTCTGATGAGGACTATCTTTCAACTCTGACAAGGTAATACCACGAGGATTATCTTTCAACTCTGACAAGGTAGTACCACGAGGAGCACTCTTCCAACTCTAAAAAGGTAATAGCACGAGGACTACTCTTCCAACTCTGACAAGGTAATACCACGAGGACTATCTTCCAACTCTGACAAGGTAATACCACGAGGACTATCTTCCAACTCTGACAAGGTAATAGCACGAGGACTACTCTTCCAACTCTGACAAGGTAATACCACGAGGACTATCTTTCAACTCTGACAAGGTAATACCACGAGGACTATCTTTCAACTCTGACAAGGTAGTACCACGAGGAGCACTCCTCCAACTCTGACAAGGTAATACCACGAGGATTATCTTTCAACTCTGACAAGGTAATACCACGAGGATTATCTTTCAACTCTGACAAGGTAGTACCACGAGGATTATCTTTCAACTCTGACAAGGTAATACCACGAGGATTATCTTTCAACTCTGACAAGGTAGTACCACGAGGATTATCTTTCAACTCTGACAAGGTAATACCACGAGGATTATCTTTCAACTCTGACAAGGTAATAGCACGAGGACTATTCTCCCAACTCTGACAAGGTAATACCACGAGGACTATTCTCCCAACTCTTACAAGGTAATACCATGAGGAAGACTACTCGTCCAATTCTTACAAGGTAATACTATGAGGAGGACAACTCCAAATCTGCCAAAGGAAGGAAAATCATATTCCCGCCCCCTCACCCCCTTTCCGATCAAATTGTTTAGTTTGCAATGCCATTGTACTACTTTATGTTTTGTAATATATTCTTAAACTCAATTTTCTATATTAATGATATCCTTTACTAAAAACTTTAAAATACTGCTAGTAAAATGTAGTTTTGTTTCTAGAAATATATCATTAAGTATTTAACATTTTGTTTTTACTCCATATGGTTCTAAGTTTATTTGATTAATATGACAATATCTACTGTAAACTCAACCTTTGTTCTCAAATTTTAAGTGTGAAATTGTCAAGTTAGACGGTCGAATAAGTTATCCCCTTGGTACCACTATATTGATTAATTCGCTCTACATTTCGTATATATTTATGCAACTGTCATGGATTGGGGAGAGAGTAGAAAAACTCACTTTCTTCACAGACTATGATTCATTTGTTTTACCCCTTGTGTGAATTCGCAATGGTCATGGACTGAGGAGAGAGGGAAAAAACTATATTTTTTCACAGACTGTGATTCATTCGCTCTACTATTTGTGTGAATTCATGCAACTGTCATGGACTGGGGAGAGAGTAGAAAACTCACTTCCATCACAGACTGAGACATATTTATATTACCACTCGTGTGAATTCATGCAACGGCCACGGACTGGTGGATGGGATGGAAACCAATAAATTTTCTGTTGGCCGCTAAAATTAAGCTATACCGTAGTGGTGAACATTGATCAATAGTTAATGATTTTCAGTGTACATTTCTTTACCTCTATATAATGTTCTTCACAAGCACGTGTGATAAGCCCCCAGTAGTAGGAAACGTACCCATTCTCAAGATCATCTAGTCTTGTTTATTGGTAATAGAAAGGAGATTGGGATTAAAATCCCCGCCTGGTGTGCTCAAAGTGGTATTTCCTAAATGGTCTACCACTTTCGCTCCACACAGATGTCAATACCGTTCCTCTAAATTCCACTCCCCTTATCCTTACATCATTACCGTAGTTAAAATACGTATAACCTTAAACGTAAGTAAGATGCAGTGAAAAAAACCACACATGTTTAGCATGTGTGTGTCACATACATTTGCAAAACTTACTTTGTTCGGTAGTGAAACAAAGTAGGCCCCGGGGTTGACTCGCGCCAATGGCAAATATTGTTTGATTATGAAATTAAGTTATCTCTCTTTTTTTTACCCGCCTCGGTGGCGTAGTTGGCTAACGCGCTAGTCATGTTAAGCTCGACTGCTGAGGACGGGGAGATCGAGATTCGAATCTCGGTCGGGTGAACTGGGGGTGGTTTTTCTTAAATGGTTTTCCACTCTCCCTCCACGCAAATGCGGGCTCACTTCCTCTAATTCAACCTTCCCAATTTCTAATCCATTAGCATAATTAGTACTTAAAGCGTATAACCAGAACGGGTAGTAAGACGCGGTGCTAAATAAATATATATCTCTTTCAGTGACAAATAACTATCACCCGCTTTAGAGGCTAAATGGTCCAAGGCAGAGGTCGGCAGTAAGACGAGCGTGATCGATCGGTCGATCTCGCAAAAAATTTCATTCGATCGTGAAATAAAACTAAATTGTCACGAAAAGACAATCTTACCTTGCACTATTCGACTATGGTACAGTTTATAAGATAGGACCGTAGGATAATTTGTCAAGGTAAGACTGCTACCTTTCAGGATAAATGGAGTGTACATTTAGTTTATTTTGGGTATTTTGTATCAAGGCAGAGACATTAGTATTGGAGGAAATATTAAATTTAAGGGCTAAACACAAAATGTATATAAAAACAAAAATTTAAAGTATTGAAGATACGAAGAGTGATCGCGGGAACTTTGATAAATATAAAAGTCAATCGGGGCCCCAAAAAGATTACCGAACTCTGGTGTAAGCTATCACTCGCGTTTGGCTGGCTTGCTGAGAACGAGAATATTTGGGTTCGAATCCTGGTTGGATCTACTATGGATGGTATTTTATAAATGGTTTCTCACTCTCCTTCCATGCAAATGTGGGTAGATTACCTCTAAAATGCTTCCTTCCTCATCCCTACCCCATTAAATTAATTATGTATGCGTATATTCTGAACAGGTGGTAATACGCAGTGATACATAAAAAAACCATTATTTGTCTAGAGTCAAGCTATATTAGTTCACTAAGAATGAGAGCAAACGAACTAGCTAAAACTATCTTGATTTAAGGAGGTCGGTACACTTGAAGGCATTACCACGTGTGATTTTACATTTTATTTCTCCATGCTTATTGTCCAGCTAAAAGGTGGGGAGCATATTTTTCAATGTAGCCACTGGTGTGGCGAATGAGAAGAGAAATTCAATACACCATGTAAAAATTGAGAAATTGTTGCTCAATTGAACGTTTAAAACAACAACCACTGTTTGTACAAGTTTAGTTTACTCGAGACATGTACACTCTGAATACTAAGTTACAACTTCCTCAGATGAAAACTACATAAATAGTTCAAATTTAAAATATAAAACAATTTAATGTGAAATTTATCAATCCTTGTCTGAAGGCAGAGATAAACCAAAGTGTCGGTGAAGGGAATGAATTAAGGGGAGTATTGGAGGGTAATGTTTCGTCAATGGCTCATTCAGAAAGCGGAATGCTTCAAAATGTATGCAGGAAATATAATTATTTCCAACCAGCACATATGCTGTCAGGAAATAATTTATGTTATTGTTAGATTTGGCAAACTAAAAAATGTCCACACTTTCATGGACAATTTTCCACTTGTCGCGATAGATATAGCTCATAGTTTGATTGGATTGAATTCAAAGATAATTTTTAGATCACGTTTGGAAACAAAACTATGTGGAATCATCAGACTCTAAATCATTCAATCTTGACTAATTTGATTCTGACTAGTTCAATATTGGCTATTAACTAGATCGACCCTGATTAGTTAAATTCTTATTAAATGAACCCTAAATAATTAGACCCTGACTAAGTTGATTCTGACTAGTTTGAACATGAATTAGTTTGATCCTAATTAGTTCAACCCTGATTTGTTCAATTCAGACTAATTGGACTCTTAACTTATTATACCCTAACTAATTTGATTTGGACTAGCTGGAGCTTGAATTATTTCTAGCCTAATTAGTTCGACCCTGACTAGTTCTATCCTAACTAATTTTATCCTGAATTTTATTCTGACTAGTTTATTCCTAGCTAGTTTGACCCTTAACAATTCACACTGTGACTATACTAATTTGACCCTGATGAATCTGAAAGACTTTGAGATAAAGATTGACTTGTATCTATATGATGTCCAAGAGGGCGCTCAAGGATGGACAACATTTATTTTAACTATAATCCAATTACTTATAGTTGTAATCTAGATTCTAGACAGCAGAACATAACTTCTTTTAAATCTGCCTCTCCCTCATTGATCCCTCAGGACAAACAACTCAATATTCCTACTCCTCATCCTGTCCCCTTGGTCTAGAATCTATATAGTACAGGCTCCAGTATATGACGAGTCTAATGACTGCCTGCTATCAGTGGCCATCACATGGGGCCATACCTGCATCTCCGTCATCAGTTCGACGAGTGGAGGTTTATTGATCGAGGCAAATGTTTTTAGCGCGCTCTAACGACTGTGCTCCGGGGTATCAGCCGGGGATCCAACCCCATCTTATGGCCGTAATAACCAGTCACATCACACCAAGACCCTCCATTAAACTTGATGTTCCCAGAGCAACGCTACTAATGACGGTTATAAACGTCTCATGTGTGACCCCGTTCGACCACATTGTACACGTGCTAGAGATGTTTTGTTCCAACTAGGCCTATCCCTGTTTTTATCATCTGGTATCAACTACCAACATATTATTATTATTATTATTATTATTATTATTAGCGCCGCGTCCTACTACCCGTTCGGTTTATACGCACTTACGCTAATGTGTAGTGGTAGGTTGATTGTAAGATGAAATGGAGGACCTACAGTTTAACGTGGAATCCGAACCACGGTGGAAGCCTGGCATTCCCAACTACCAACATAGATATGTTAATTATTATTAGCGCATTACATATAATCACGTTTTTTTTAGCACTATGTCCTACTGTCCGTTCCGGTTATCCATCTTGTACTAATTACACTAATATGTTAGGGATTCGAAAGGGTTTATTTAGAGGAATTACACCTGCATTTGTGTGGAGGTAAAGTGGAAAACCATTGAGGAAAAACCACTCGACTGGGATTGAGCCACGATCTCATCTTCGGCACAGAGACAGTTTTTTAGCCCCACATCTTACTTCCCGTTTGGGCTACACGCCTATGTACACTAATTACACTAATTGATTAAAGATTAGGAAGGATTTATTGAGAATAAGTGCACCTACATTTGTGTGAAAGGAGAGCTGGAACTATTTAGGTAAAACCACCCTCAATGCAACCGATCTGGATCGAACCCTGATCTCCCCGTCTTCAGCAGTCTAGTCTAACACGAGAGTGGCGTGTTAGACCACGCGGCCACCGAAGCGGACTAGCGGAAGATTATCATCTTAGATGTTTAGTTTAAAAATAACACCTGGAAACCGAAATAGAACCCTAAAACCTCTGGATAAGTTGGCCATAAATGTAATTATTATTTAATGTTTTTGGGTATTTAGCTTGTACATTCCAAACCTACTTATTATATCACAAACTAACTTGATTATAGAACAAATCCATCACCCAGTCCGCCAGTCGTTAAAACAGCACTATGAAAGGGGAAGCTCTAATTTCACTAAGTGATAATTTGCTAGCCCATGCCAGAAATGTATCCCAGGATCTTTAATTCATAGACAGAGGTGCTATCCGATTCACAATGGTTTTATCCAGGCCTACTCCCCAATCAAAATTAAAGGTATAAATATCTTAATTCAAGTGTCACTTTGATGTATTCATTCATTGAAACTTCTAAATTATTATACAGTCCAACACTTTAGCTCAGTCGGCAGTGAGTTTGCCTACTGAGCTTAGATTACTGGGCTCGATTCCCAGATTGGCATAAAAATCTGTCATTGGAGAAATGTAGGTTTCCGCTTTCACAGTGATGAATTACCGGTCTGGGACTAGTTGTTGTGTGGCGTTTGTTATAGATTTAAGTTAGTTTATAAGTAAAGACATACTCATTTGGTTCAGTAAGTTCACGTTAAATACCTCAGATAAAAAAAATATCCTAATGAGAGTATAAATGTAATATTAAAAATAAGCCCTGCTCTTACTAATGATGTCATGAGATGAAAAGAAAACTCATCATTGAGAGTTCTCTTCTAGAAAGACTCCGAACGTCTGTGCGCCTCACAGATGACGTCACCTTGCCGTATACTTCAGTTTAATGTTGATGCAACCCTCCCGCGCTTTCCCTCCCTCACGCCTTCTACCAGAGATTTTTGCATCGGTGGCCTTACCTGAGTTTATAACGAGAGGAATTCCACAAGCGGGGATCGAACCCCAATGTTGGTGAACACTAACTTTGCAATCATAGTCAATGACGCTAGAACAACGCAAATTCGTGAATAACAAGCAAAACGTTTCAAACATAAAGATCAGTACAAAAGCGGACTATTTTCGTCTGTTTGTTTACTGGCGTTTAATCGGTTATATCCTCTCCTCGCATTCTCATTGGCTGAAACGTCAAGTCCAATGATTATATATACGACACTCCATGCAAAATTAATAAAAAAAGATCAAAGTTAAATTAACTTTATACATCGAGCACTGTTCACTAATCACAACATATCGATTATAAACGCTATCATTAAAAATAATGTATTTCAACTTCTTACGCTATACACTATGTGCTATTTTGTATGCGTTATACATGAATATAAACCCGGCTTTAAGGATAAGTTTGTTTTTGATAAGAATGGTTCCTTCAAATCTTTTAATCCTAGAATCGCTTGAATCCTTAAGAATATTAAAGAGTCTAGGATTTGAGCAAATATGGGATATCTCCTTCAATGACCGAATGATATAAGGCGTCAGTCTCGTGTTAGACTGGTCTGCTGATGATGGAAAGATCTAGGTTCGATACCTGAGCGGGTCTATTGAGGGTGGTTTTACCTAAAGGTTTTTCTAATCTTCGTATATGCAAATGTGGGTATGTTACCTCTAAAATCATTCCTTTCCTCATCTCCACCCTATTAGAGTAATTACCATATATGCATATGATGCGGTGATAGAAAAACTGTTTTTAGCACCGCGTCTTACTACCTGTTCAGGTTATACGCTTATGTACTAATTACTCTACTGAGCCAGGGATGGAGAAGGTTGAATTTATTAGAAGTAAACTCACATTTGCGTTAAAGAAAACTTGAAACTTTTTTTTAAAAAAACTCAGTACACCCGACCAGGATTATATTCCCAATCTCCCTGTCAACGGCAGTCTAGTCCAACACGAGTATGGTGCCCTAGACTATGTGGCCATTGGAGCAGCTAGAAAAAATTGAATCTTTGAATTGTATTTATAATGAACTAACTATTATAACAAAGAATGGTAATAGATAGCCATTATTTCTATTTTATATTATTCTATTATATTTATTTCCTCTTGTGCTCATAATATTTTCAATATTTGGATTTGCCGATGACCGGAAGATTGGAGTTTGAATCCTGGTCCGGTATTCTGCAGGTGGTCTTTCATAAATGGCTTTACACTCTTCCTCCATGCAAATGAGGTTACACTTCCACTATATTCAACCTTACTCAACCTTAACTCGGTAATTAGTACATATGCGTATAACTTGAACAGGTAGTAAAACGTGGTGCTAAATTTCTTTTTTAATCCTATGTTTATACTAATTTATTCTAGTCGTCTCTACTAACTACCAGATTTCAAACCAATTTAGTTATCACTTAATTAGAACAGATACAGAATTGAAGATAAATATTACACCTGTTTGGGAAAATTAATCTTTTTTTGTCCATCGTGTTTTATGAGATTCTAATTTGGATTTTAAAAAAAAGTAGATCTGACCCACCTCTAGTTTTAATCAGTTAATTAAGAATGTCCCTGCCCATTATCGTCTCTTGATGTATCCTTGCAGATCATCGGTGTGATCTCCGTGTTCTTCATCTGCGTGTCCATCCTGTCATTTTGTCTGAAGACTCATCCGGACATGAGGGTCCCCGTCATCAAGAACATCACCGTCAACACTTCCCACAATACGTCAGCGTGGACCCTCGACAAGATGCAGACCAACGCCCACGAGGCGTTTTTCTACATTGAGTGCGTATGCAACGCCTGGTTCACCCTCGAGTTCTTCATCCGCTTCATCGCGTCCCCCAACAAGTGGGACTTCATCAAGGCATCCGTCAACATCATAGACTACGTGGCCACCCTCAGCTTCTACATCGACCTAGTGCTCCAGAAATTCGCGTCCCACCTCGAGAACGCTGACATCCTCGAGTTCTTTAGCATCATCCGGATCATGAGGTTGTTCAAGCTAACCAGGCACTCCTCTGGGTTAAAGATTCTCATCCAGACGTTCAGGGCGTCAGCAAAAGAGCTGACGCTTCTGGTGTTCTTCCTGGTGTTGGGTATAGTGATCTTCGCGAGTCTCGTGTACTACGCGGAGAGAATCCAGGCGAACCCTCACAACGACTTTAACAGCATCCCCCTGGGTCTGTGGTGGGCTCTGGTGACGATGACCACGGTGGGTTATGGCGACATGGTGCCCAAGACGTACGTGGGGATGTTCGTGGGGGCTTTGTGCGCGTTGGCTGGCGTGCTCACCATAGCTCTTCCGGTCCCCGTCATCGTGTCCAACTTCGCCATGTACTACTCTCACACGCAGGCCAGGGCCAAACTTCCCAAGAAGAGGAGGAGGGTTCTGCCAGTGGAGCAGCCCAGAGGCCCTAGACTACCGGGGGCTCCGACTGGGCCCGGGGGGGGACCCGCGCCGTGCGGGCCAGGGGCCGGGGGGATGCAGGGTGCGGGTGGGTGTGGGGTAGGTGGACCAGCGCCGCAGAACAGGCGCATGAACGCCATCAAGACCAACCATCCCAAGGATATGATGGGCCCGAGGATGGGTACGTTGCTCATGCATAATGGTTTGTTTCCTTCTTTCTTTCTTCTACTGTATGTTTAGATAGAGCACACGTGCAGGGGTGAATGTCACTGCTCTGTATGTACAACACTGGACACTTTCAGGGATATTTATCATTAGTATACTTAGTATACGTATACAACATCCGATACTTGCAGGAGTCAAGGCCACTTATCTATAAAACAATAAGCACGTGCAGGGGTCAAGGTCACTGCTCAGTATGTACAGCACTAGACACTCGGAGGGGGGTTAATAACTCTTTATGTGTACAACATCAGATACTTGCAGGGCTTATTGTCGCCTCACTGTGTACAACCGGGTGACATAGCGGTCTAGGGGTAAAGTGTCAGACTTCTGTGCTGGGGGTCTAGGTTTCAATCCTCGATCCCGGCACCGATTTATCTGATTGCCAAACCCTTCCCACACCTATGACAAGACGTGTATTAATCACAACTTGTGAATGTGTGGAATGTCAGGCCTCCACCGTGGTTCATATCCCACGTTAAACTGTAGGTCCTACATTTCATCTCACAATCACCCTACCATTACGCACTAGCGTAAGTGCGTATAAACCAAACTAGTAGTAAGAGGCAGTGCTGGTAATAATAATAATAATAATTATTATTATTATTATTATTATTAGCACCACGTCTTACTACCCGTTCTGGTTATACGCACTTACGCTAATGTGTAATGGTAGGGTGATTGTGAGATGAAATGTAGGACCTACAGTTTAACGTGGAATCCGAACCACGGTGGAGGCCTGGCATTCCTCACATTCACAAGATGTCTTGTCAGAGGTGAAGGATGGGTTTGGTAATCAGATAAATCTTTGCCCGGACCGAGGATTGAACCCCGGCCGCCGGCATAGAAGTCTGACACCTTATCCCTAGACCGCCAGGTCACCTACAATAATAATAATAATAATAATAGTGTGTACAGCACTATACAAGGGCACAGGTCAAGGTCAATGCTCCATGTGTTTAATACTGGACGCATGTACTGCTCATGGTCATGGTTACAGCCTACTACATGTGGTGACACACACGTGACATCAGATAACTCACAGATATTGAAAGCTTTTGGCAAGAATAGGATCGTTTTTACCTTTGATAATTTATTTGTAGGTGCTGATATTTTGGCTTTTTAAAAATAATTACCCACTAATTTTTTCACAAACAGTCACCATACCAAATTAATTCAATATCCATGAAACTTTTGCCATTCATCTCAAATCTAAATAATGTCACCAGGGGCATTGCGCATGGAGAAAGGGGTGGGGTTGAGAGAGTGCCATTGCCCCCCTTCCCCTCCTCAGTGAGCTGAAAGAAAGCCGAGCTTACAAAAAGATACCACTCGTGTCTGTGTCCATCCTGACACCCGAGCAGTAAACTCCTCCTGCTAGTGTTGGCTGGGAAGTTACAAGTGTTGCTGTTCTAGGTTAAGTTGGTTTCTGAGTTGTGTGGTGAAACTACCTCGTGTCCAGAAAGTGTACACTAAGTCCCCAAATTAATTTAAAATGTTTAATTTCAAACAACAAGGTTCAAATTTGTCGACAAATCATGTGACAAACTTTGTACAGGTATAGCTCATATCAAAATCTAAGTCGTTTTAATACGATTGTTTGGGGGGAGGGAAGGGTCGACTTAACGTGTACTTTTTGAATACGGGGTTATTTCATCGTACAACTTAGAAACTAGCTTAACTTGGGACAGCAACCCTTGTAACCAGCCCCTCAACCCTTGCCCCAGAAATTCACTACCTGGGTGACAGGATGGACATATACCCAGCTAGCGTTGTTGTGGAATCAGTGACGAGTATAGGAACAGAAAAGGTTGATTTATCTGTGTTGGTTGTGAGGCACATTCTGTATCAAGTGGCACGTAGCTTTTATCTTCCAGATATACATCGCATATGTTACACAAGTCTTAGACAAGATGCCAGTGTGTTTATCCTCTAAATACACATTAAATATATCATAAAATATTTACATAATGGTATATTGTGTTTAAGGATATACATAGCTTATGTTGTACTCTACATTTACCATGAGAGATATCAAGATTACATTGACGGGTTATACTATATTGCAATTTATAAGATAGGGAGGGACATACCATAATCAACCAAGATAGGACGTATACCTTTCAGGATAAGCAGTATGTTCACTATTTAAACAAGGGAATAGTACAGACCTGAACAACATACAGTTTGTGGCACACCAAGAACTATCCTGGAAACACTTTCTTTGCCATCGTAAATTGCTGTTCGTTATAAACAAAAACAAAAATTAAGGTAAAATGTTACTTGAAGACTTTGAAAGAATTGGTCAATTGTAGCCCTACTGTTGATACCCTAACTTTGATTGTAAAACGCAACAGAGTGGTGGCATTCTTTGAAGATCTTTCAAGTAAACAAATGTGTACTGTGTCTCTCTAAGGACTTCTTTCAATCAGAACACGTTGAAATGTTTAGACTTTATTATTTGGTCATATGTTGATAGGAATGTATAATATTTTAAGAAGGGTCACATTATATGTTTATTTATTCCTCCCACAATATTATATTCTTGAAACAATAAAAAACAGTAATTAGATAAGGATTATTATTATAACGTAATTACATAATTAACTTCAGCCCAAAACAGCCTGAAGTACTTATTTTGGCCCTTGTATTTTTTAAGCTTTGATCTAAGTCCGTGATTCCCAACCTTTATGAGTTGACGACCCTTACGGAAGAGCAACAAATTACCACGCCTCCTGCCTCCCCCTATCTATCTGGACATGTGTAAAAAATCTTTAAAAAGTTTTGTCTTCTATTCACTTCTTTATTTGATACAAAAAACAATGTATCACTGGCAGCATAATGGTATAAATAAAATGAATTAATAATACTTGTGTGGTTGTTGGCACTGTTTTGTTTTTATCAGTCCTCAAATATTGGGTTTTACAATCTGATAGGCAGTGCCAGTGTTGTCAATGCCTCAAGAAATAAATGTGTTACTTTGGAAAAGAGATTGAAATAAATAATATCTTCAATTCTTGGGTGATTTTTAACTTTACTTACAAATCGTTCCACGCCCCTCCTCCCCCGGGATGTGCGCCCCCCAGGTTGGGAACCACTGCTCTCACTGCTCTAGATAAACTCAAGATGTGCTGTACATTACTTAGAAAGGGGAATAGTGTGTACCTCCAGGATCGACATAAAGTTAGTTTGCACGGTAGGCATCAATTTGTTCATAAGTTCAAATTATTATCCAAATTAATAGGATTTACGTTCCCCTGATAGGCCGTTTCAATCTTGGTATTTCTTTACAAACCAGTTTAAGACTGCCAAGGTTTTGCTAAAATAAAAAATCCCACGTTTGTGTTTTGAGCATTTCTTTACAAGGACTCCTTTCCGGCCCCGTATTGTGTATTGTTAGCTATGTTTAGATATGTGGAAGCCAAGGAAGTTGATATATTTAGCCTTGGCATAATTTTGAGATACCTTTTAAAAGAAACAGTCAGATTATATGGAGGTCGGGAGATCCTACTCTGAAGATCGCGTGACTGAAAGGATCACTCTGAGATAGGCAACCTTGTAACGTATTCAATATAGTTCAACAAACTGGCACCCGAATTTTAAATAAAGGAATGTTGCAATGCCAATTACGTAGCACATACAATTTAAAGCCGACTTAATTTGCATACCAAACCCGTGGTGTCACAAACTAGCAGCTGGCGGTGTCACAGTTTGTCCAATATTTTAGATAAGGTGGTAGTGCCTACCTTCTAGATATCTGTTCTAGAGGTTTTATGGAGCAAAGACCAAAGTGAGCTTGTGACGCTCTCTGAAATTAGGCTAGCCCGTTTTAAGATATAATAACTTATGCTACTGACAATAGTAGGCCTACTCCTAAGAAAGGCATTTTATTGGACACTGTTATTATCGAAATTAAAGAGTCAGTCCTCAAGTAATCATCTTCGGCGCCCTTCTCATTGTTTGAGGTGGGAGGGTAAGCCCCAAGTTCCCCCCATCGCTCTCGTTCCTACGCCTCTGTTTGGATCCGAAGTTTTTAACCTGGGGCCCGCGGACTTGAATGAAAAAAACCACTTTATTTCTACAAACTTCTAACTTAAATTTAGCAATTACTTCAATTATTAACGCAGGCAACAAACCATAGTAGTATAAAAACTTTACATTTGATTTTAACTTGCCTTTATTTTAAATGTATTATCTTGTTATATTTTAATGAGTTAACAAACAGGCTTGTGTATCACCATTTCACAAATTTGCTTTTTTTATATAATATTTTGATCTGTATTTCAATATAATTGGTCTAAGTTTATAATTCTGTGTATTTTATTTAATGAATTCAAAAACATTATCCAGTGGAGGAGTTTGATTTACAAAAGCTATACCAAACAATCTCTTGGTATTTACCAATAATAATAATTATTATAAGTTGCATAGCTATGATTGCAAATTTGTCACCTTAAACATCCCAAATATTGGCTCATAAAGCCAGTCAAAAGGGCCACATCCACGACCTAATAAACAATTCTCACCTGAAGGAGGGTCACGTGTTCACAAAGCTTTGCCCAGTGTCCATTCTGAGAGTGATATGACTTGTGTTGTTTCCCGCAGAAAATGAGCGGCGGAGCTCGAACCTCAGAACCAACGGCACGAAGCCAACGGCGAGTGACCTGAGCCGCTCCATCAGCCCACCTTGACTCACCCTGTGGTACTTGCACTGACATTGCTTGTTCAATCACTGGGTACCCGATCATTCAGGCTGTGATAGTTAGACTGGAGCCCAGTCATTCGGACTCTGATAGTTAGACTAGAGTCCGGACATTCGGGCCATAGCAGCTAGAATGGAGACTAGGGTCCGTATGCAATAACGGCGCTAAGCACGGCAGAAGTACAAGAAACTTAGAATATGCGAGGATTTCCTTGCTAGGAGGATTAAGTGGCTCATTTCCAAGGAATGGCACAATAGAGCTAGTAGCGGAGAAGTAACGCACAAGTCTGGCCTCGAGCATACTTCGTCTGTACTTGGTTGGTACTTTGATAATATTTCCTAAAGATGGTGCGGCACGTATGGACTATCGAGACAACACGATCTTGATGTCGCCTTAGCTTTGTGACAGAATGTGGTGGGCCTAGATTTCTATAAACTAATTTCTCATCTAACATGCATCGGTATAATATAACAGTTTCAAATGAAAGTTCAGTGAAATTATATACTGGTCAAACCACACTCACCTTTTGGAAATTACCGGTAGAATTAAAATTCCAGATTATTTCTTCCCACTCTCTTTTTTTATTTATTTTTTGCCCTCGTTGACAAACTTCGATTCTTAAATTTGTTATTCTCGTATGCTTCTTGATCTGTTCCAACAAATAGATTCACTATCCCACATTGGAGATTATGTTTTCCACCTTTACTGTCATTTTAACAAATCTTTGTTCGTTTATTATCAGGTTTGTTAACTTTACGTTCAAAATTGTTACCATAGAAGTCAGTGGATATAGTTATTTTATTTACCGCCGGGATGTGGTTGGTACATCTGTGTAAAGCCGAACTTAGACTACGCTGACATTTCATAATAACACGTGTCAACCCGCGACAACATATTACAACACAACACATCAGCCTCGAGTGATTACACTGCTCTTATGTATATGGTGTATTATGTCGTTTGGACATAAATTGTTGTCAGTTGACCTCTTGATTCTGATCAGGGCACACCATTTTGTGTACGATTGGTTAAATCAAATTTTCAAGTGGACAGTAATAACTTAGCTCAGTCGGTAACATATTTGTTTGATGAGCTAAGGGTCCCGGTTTCGATTCCCAGCATGATCGGAAAATGTATCATTTGGTGAAATGTGGGTTTACCCTTTCAGAGTGATGAATTAATGGCCGGTGAGACATATGAAGCTATGACAAGCTTAACAAGCCAGTATTGGAAGATATATGGCTAAGAATACAAAACTGACTCATATCACAGGCTGTAAATAGTAATGGATGTGAAAAGTAAGTATTAACATGAATGAAATACTATCATCTGATCTTGGTGAAGAGGCGGAGATTGCAGCCGCTATTAGTATGTTTTCTTGCACTGGAACACGCGAGACAGTGGATACATCCCATAAAGACTTATCTTGAATCGAAAAAACTTAAGTGTCACGTTCTGATGCTTCAATACTTCTGACCAAAATATGGATGTCTAGATTTGGGCTTATGTGGGTCACGACATGTTAACACACATTTCGGCGTCAGATACCACATAACATGTCACAATACAACAAATCACGCAGTGTGAGCACTTCAATATAATTTATTGGGATAGTTTTTTCACTAAGTGTCATAATACGTATTAACGCGAAACTACAGCGTAGTCTGAATTCGGCTTTAGATTTCATCACGTGACTACTAGCTAGACGTTCTATCAAGACACCTGATAGACTTGACTTAAACTTTTCATCGACTTTACTTGCGCTTGACTGGTACTTCGTCCGTGCATATCGTTCTTGCATAGCGCACTTGGTCATCTGGTATATTATGGCTGAGCTATAAATTAGGAAGAGGAGGGTTAGTGTTCCAACATACACCTGGAGAGAGGTTGTGAAACACATCACATAATAACCACTCTCCTGGAAACCCGGTCGGGATTGAACCCAAGCTTCCTGAAGAAAAGGATACCCCCTAATTAAGCTTTCTTCAAGTTGTTGGTTCAGATATGGATGCCATAGCTCCGCGTACCTAGTCGTAACTGAGAAGTTTCCTCTTCCCGCTGAACTGTTTCCTCCCCTCAAGCAGTTTCACCCCCCCCCCCCCC
>CABFOV010000031.1:19491-70080 GCA_902141375.1 Timema poppense | reverse complement strand
TTTCCCCCCCCCCCCCCCTCCTACTCTAAAAAGTTTCCCTTTCCCCCTGTTCAATTTACCATCCCACTGAGCAGTTTTATATCTCCAATGAGCAGTTTAGCCACTCCACTGAGAAGTTTTATTGAAATAACAAACATACACTTGGTCCAAAACTAGGAAATTTTGAAAAAAGAACTTGGCACCAACTATGTTGTCAAGATTGCTCCTGATAGTTAGACAATTGGATAGTCCAGCCTCGGGTGATCGGCGCTCCAGTGCTCATTTGTATCCCTTTTGGGAGTGATTTGAGTGACTTGTATTATTTTTGTTCTGTTTAGGTTTGTGACCTGCCTGCAAACCTAAGTTTAATGCTCGTTTTATTAAAAATGCTCTATCTTAATTTTTGTTGGTACCCAATTAAAGTTATTTGCATTTTGATTAAATTTTTTTCCCACGTGTTTTATTTTTACAATCACATCACAATATTTGCATTCCTGGAATATACGAGAGTCACAACCGCTAGTTGAGAAAACGAGCCGAAAAGAATGACACTTTAATGGACCTAATGGTTTTAGATACAGTCCTGGTCGCTGGTTTGAATCCTGTTTTATTCTAACAAGTCTTCTAACAGTACGAGTAGCTAGTGATTCACTTAAATTCCTAGTGAAGGTTCAAATCCCTCCCTTTTTTGTTCAATGCTAGCAGAAACAATAAACATAATAATTAATAATTAAAATACTCAATAGGCTTTATAATAAACCCTAATCAATTTATTTGTATTATTTGATTGAAATCCTTTCTGATTGATATAACAAACAGATTAGTTGTTTAAATTTGGTTGTCTCTGTTCTCTAGTATTAGGGACTGTTTGTGCGTTAAGTTGATATTGAATTCTGGAGTGTTGTTGGTGGTACTAGTTGAGTGATGACGCTGATGGGTTCCTTTGTTATCTGCATTCACAATAATCAACCGGGATATGGCTTGTCGATTTATAGAGACGAATAATTATAGCTAATTTTACAGCTCTGGTAATATTATCAAGTAGCTTGTTTAATCAGGCAAGTGATTGTTCTATTCCTGATAGTTGTCCTACCTGGGAGTAAGAATATAGAATATTCCACTTCTAAAAACCCAAAGGAATGATTGTTGTCCTGCCTGGGATACAAAACAGATCCCACTTCTAGATACCTAAAGACTGGGTTTTTGTCTTACCTGGGAACCCTTATAAATCCCACTTGTATTATTCTAAAGGAATGATTGTTGTCTTTCCTGGATTTCAAAACAGAAACAACTTCTAAAAACCTTAAGTTTCGATTGTTGTCTTGCCTTCCCACTTTTAAAAATCTAGTGGCTCGATTGTAGCTCTATGATTTCACTAAGTTTTATTTATTTCATCTAAACATGACCTCATGACATTTAAACTTAATAGCTTATTTGTATATTTTTAAATTTATTATTAAACACTAGAAAATCTCCCGAGAAAAAAATCCAATATTTGTTTAAAGGGTATGCTTTCTTTAATAAACAATTAGGAAACGCTCGGAGGTTAAAGTTAATTCTCGAAAGCGGAGAGTTTGGATCTAAATGCTCGTTGAGGAATTATTATCCTCATCTTCATACTTGGATTGTATGCTCGTCTCCACATAATTTTAACCCCTCTACCAATGTCATGTTTTGTTTTTAAATAAGTACATAAATTAATTTTGGATAATATTTTATCAATATTTAAATTACATAAATTACTTTTGGATAAGATTATATCGATGATTAAAAAAGTATTTTGATTCTGTGTTTGTTTTTATTCCCAAATATTTGTTAATTTTTGAAAATTTAAACTAATGTTCTCATTATTTCACAATTATGGATTTTATTATTCAAAATTACATCGCCAAACGAATTTTATTGCCAATTAGATGAATTGAAATATTTTAAATAACCTGACACCGATTCTTAAGAGGAAAGAAACAGTTGCATAACCATTTCTACCCATGTAATCTAGGCTCTGTAAGCCCGTATAATTAGACATTTCATGTCATAATACCAAGTAAATCTCGTATCCCCGCTTGTAGTGCAAACATTGTGATGCGACATCGCGTGGAACACTTGGGAGGCTTGCTCTAGCTTGGCAAGGAATGACATTTTGGAATGGAATGTGACTTTAGGTTTAGCTTAATGGTGTGTTTCTGGACGTACTTTAGTGCAATATTGGGCGACCCTCAAACGAGATAAAATTTGTATAGCGTTACAAACAAATCTAGCCGAGTAGAAAGTATTACATTATCTCTAAGTATATCTTAATAAACAAGCCAGGCAAGTTCTGTTATTAACGAATTAATCCAATATTATTTAAGGTATTAATTCTTTATTTTGATCTTCCAAATCCATTAAATTTAATAACTATATATCCAAGTCTTATTTTGTAATTATTTTACGCTTCTTAGTTTATTTCATATTTTAGAATGTCTTCTAAAATGTTAAATATATCTATCTCTGAGTCAAAAATAAATGAAAAGTATTCATTACCTTACCTGACATCACGGACAGAGATATATGTTTGCCACATCCACTCCAGTGTGATTGACTAGCCACACACAATTTATATAGTAATAGGGTTAATCGCTTTCTTAGATACATTATATAACATGGAGTTGAAAAACAATATAAAGAGTTCCAGTAATTTCATTTTGAACAAAAATAACAGAGTTCTAGTAATTTTAAAATGAACAAAAATAGTCATGTTTTAATGTAAATTAATTGCAGTTTGTCTTCAATATTGCTCAAATATGTTGGTATCTATAGTGACCATGTATCATTATAAAAAAGATTGGCACATTATACATTCACTTTAATGATTGCCGCCAATGATTATTTGGTCAAGGGGAAATTGAGATTGCATTGATTTAAAAGCCATAAAATGTGTGAAGTCTCATTTGTGGCTTCTTTTTTTTTAAACCAAATCTTTAGTTGATTACTCTCTCTAATATAGTCTGAAGCGTTCAACCAACGCACCTCTATTCAATGTAAATAAAATGTTTAGTTAATGATATTTTCTCGTTAGTAGACAGGTCCCAAGATGGCAAACAGTAATTTAGGATTAATTTTACTTTCAGGTTTGTAAAGGACATAACATTGCCTAAGTTTAAATTTAATATAAAATAAAACCATGGTTGAGGACTTTTATTCACTGAAATACGTTCCAAAACAACTTCCGGGTAGTTTTTAATTCGCACGTTTTCCTAAATAGAAATATAGTATATTCGGCGTAGGAATGGTGGTAACTGACAGATAGCAGAAATTACCAGATCTACTTTCATATAGCCATTCGCCAAATCATATTATCTGCAAGACCATATTTTAAGTTTACACTTTTGGCAGTCATACTTTCACATACAACAATTTGTTTCTGAATTTGTTCTTCTTTCAACCGTTTTTAAATAATTGAAACAAGAACTTGTGAAAGTAACCTACACCAGATAAATCGTATTCGGCTGTGCTCATGCGCATGTGTTTATAAAATAAGAACTTTTTATTTTGCAACAAATAATTTTATATGGCATTTCCTCTAAGATATAAAAACATATTTATTTTATAATTTATGGTGAGTAGTTATAAAACGAATCTAGTGTGAAAAGAGCTACTTTTTATTTCATGTACCATAATTATTTATCCTGTTGCCACAAACACGAAACAAAAAACCTAAACATTTTATTAAAATATTTTGTTCTTTAAATTAGTTAAGAAAAAGCCAACTATACAGTAATCCTTAGGGAACTATTATTAGAAACATTTGATAACACTTTTTATTAATTGATTAAAGAGATAGTATAAAAGAACATAATCGTTATTCCCACATAGGAGTATATTAAAAACTTTCAACCAATGTTTGTTATAAAAATATTATGCTAGCCTTTAGTTACCACCACTCCTACGCCGGATAGATTGTAGTTATTTTTCACTATTGATCCTATATAGAATGGTCTAACGTGTATGCTTCGTTATCGACAGGTTTCTAAAGTAAAAGATTCCACAGTAACATCTTGTTTGGCAAAATAAAGGGGCCAAATTTAATTTTACTATCCTGAAACCTGACTCTTTTGTTTTCAATCCGCAACTAATGATTTGACTATTCTAAACCTTGCATGTTTGTTGAAATTTGAGAAAGGAGAAGAAGTTTTAACATAATTGAAATCAATGGGTTTTTTTTACTATACACATTGTTTTTAGCCAAAAATATGGTGTTGGTTCAAATCAAGTATAAGTTGAGAACTACAAAACTAATTACACATTATGTTTGTAAAATGTACTTATAATAAATATTAAAGTTCTACTCCTGGTTTGATCTGCAGATAATAAACTAAAATTATAAGCTAATGTTGAAAAATTATTTCTATGCTCATTTTAACATAGCCTAAGAAGATTTTATAACTTACTGATAGCATAAAGTGTATCATAATTATTGTGTATAAATACTTGAATTAACTGCCTACATTACTCTCTTACTAATTTAATTGTTGAATGTATAGGCCCCTAAGTAAATACATATCAAGAAGTCAGTACTCAAGTGAACAAAGCTAGTAGTTTTTAATTAATAACGAATATCTCTCCACCAGGATCACTGGAGTTTTCCGATCCTAATAAACGTTTATTTGAAGGTCTTAAAGTTCCTTTTTTTTCTTTCCCTCCCCTCCCAGCCAAGAGGAGTAGGAAAGGATGATTAGAAGATACTCTTCCTCACTTAGTCACTCTGCCGTAGTAATGTTTACTAGTGGTGAGCTATGGAACTTGTTTTTAAATTTCAATTAATTGTATGAACATTTTGTCTATTCGCTCATATTCTTTGAGTACATACATTCAACAGGACCATAACCTCGCATTTGAAGGATGTCGTATTTTATTTGTTAAATTGGCTCCAAGCTTTTTGGAAATATTTGTTAGTTTACGCTTACATAGTGCGTTTATCCTACAGATTACCTAGCCAATCAAAACTTGTTTCTTATTTTGGATACCTATCTGACCAGTTTTAATACCAAACGGTAGTACCTCTTTGTAAGTGTGGCAATGAACTTTCGAGTGCTTAATGCCATAGAGTAAGTAAGCAAGTGCCTCCTTGAAAATACTGTTTCCTGAAAGAAGGGGAATTTATTTTGGGTTGGTCAACGTTTCTATAGTTTAAATCGAGATGATTTCTTCCCAGGAGTATTGTTCAAGTATTGACTGCCACCGGTCAATTGAGGTAAACTTACGTATTAATCACCGCTCAGTGTATTTGACAACCAAAAGCATGCGTTGATTCTCACACTGGAATATTTTACCTAAGTACTGGTTTGTTTGTAATGTTGTGTATATTAACATGATTATCATTTTTCAACAACTATTTTCAGACGTTGCAGTTAGTAACTTTAACGGTTACCTCTTGAAAATTGTACTAGGAATGTGTAAACTAGGCTATATGTAACTATTTCATGGACATGAGAACATATGTTAAATGTATATATCTACTACCATTGAATGGAACAGGCACTATTAGTCGCACCCACTCGTCATAAGATGTGTTGGGTTTATTTCCTGTTTTAAAAGTGACTGGCTACAATTTAATATCAAAACTTAATTTCAACAATAGTAATTAAGGTTCGTACTAAAATGTAATATTTATTTTATAAAATAAATGTATTTCTTTGATAAAATTAAAATATTAATGTCATAAAATATAATATGCTACTATTATAAAATTTGCCGGGAGAAGGCAATTTCAAATAACTTCTTGGGGCATATATATATATGACCAAGGATCACCCACTTTAAATAGCTTCTGATAGCATCCCATTTTCAAATATTTGCCGGAAGATGCCCACTCTAAATAATTTCAAAAGACATCCAAATTTCAAAACTATGCCGGAGAAAAGACCTCTTCAAATAGATTATATATTAGGCACCTAATTTTCCCAAAATTTACAGGCAAAAACCCTTCTGAAAATCCTATAGGGGCATCCAAATTTTAAAATACTTATTGGTAAAGACCTCTCCAAATGGCTTCTAGATAATCTAATTTTCAAATTTTTCCGGAAGTGGATTAGTTGAATACATTCTAGAAGCTTCTAATTTTCAAACACTTGCTGAAGGAGGACAGACAATTCAAATAGATTTTAGGAGCAACCAAATTTAACGAATTCTGGGGGAGAGTCACTCCAGATAGCTTCTAAAGAAGTCTATATTTTTTAAAGGTGAAACCCACTGTAAATAGCTTCTATGGGAATCCAAATTCCAAAATGTTTATGAGAAAGGACCACTCAAAATAGTTTTTTTAGAAGAGTCTAATTTCCAGATGAGGGCTACTTCAAATATCTAATCGTGGGTCTATACCTTCAAAACAATTATTTATCTAATTACCCCCGGTTCCCCTTCCTCACCCATAGACATAAAGTTGTTGCCACCATTTGCCACATTAGTATTAAAGGTATATGGCAAGTTAATATATGAAAATATTTGGTAAGCCCCTACCAAAATGCCAATCTTATTAAAAACCAATGAGGTTTATAAACCATAGTCCACAGGTTTCAATATAGTTTTATAATTAGGTCCCATGTTTGTTTACTGGAAAATATTGAGCAACTTGGTTGTATAGATAATTGATTTATTTAAAAAGGAACTCTCTAAAAAGTATTGAATCCATTAATCCCGGCTTACCTTTGTTCTTTCCAAGGATGGGAGTAAGCGAAAATGTTGCATATGTTCCCGAGGAAGTATTGGGTGTCTCGAAAGAAATGTCATACCAAGAGTAAGAAACAGCTAGTTTCTAAGTCGTAGATAAAACATTGTCTATCCATATAAATATAGACCTGATGACTCTTAATGGATGATAACCCTTCGAATGACAAATAACAATTAAACCGAGCTGCGCACCTGTTTGCTGATTGGACGTAGCTTGTCTAGTTATTAGACGCTTTCCCAGAGTAATCTTATATTTAATCTTACCCTGGTGGATAATTTTAATGTTGCTGTATTAAGTTAAGTAATGACGTGCGTTTAAAACTGTAAATGTAACTAGTGTTTCTTATTTTGTTGCATTCCAGTTGGAATGAGCGTTGGGATGGGGATGGTGAACTTCAATAAGAACGGTGTTGGTTTGGAATCGAACAGTACTTTCAAACTGGCTAATCAGCTGATGCCTTCCAGTGCCGACTCCACCCCTTCGACGAGTGGAAAGCCAATCAAGGCAGTGTAGTAGTTGACAGTTGACAAAGAGAAAACCAAAATGCATATATTGTGAACAATGATAATAATATTTTTTTTAAAAGTGAAAATTTACAACTCTGAAAAATAATAATGCAAAACCAACTATAAAGAAACTTTCAACAGTGATATTTTAAGAGGAAGTGCCACGTAATGATGACAACACCAATATCGGGAGATGTTAAGATGAAAACATTGTTTTATTTTTTATTATTAATTCTGCCGAAAAATGGTGTGCGTACGCATTTCACGGGCACAACAAATAAAGGTTAAATACTTTTCACGCAATATTGTGGGTGCGAAGTGATTCGTTTGACATCTTATTATTATTATTATTATTATTATTATTATTATAAAGGTTATTTAAGAGTTGTATAAAACTATTTATAGCCTAAACAAATATTTGGGGTGGATTATAAAATATATTTTTAAAAGGTCCATTCGAATGGGATTCACAATTAAATATAGTATTAATTTGTTTATTTAAGATATGTTTAAATTAGTATTCCACTCCAAATTATGTTCCAAATTATATCTTCTAGTGACTTTTTAAATAATACGAGAGTTAAGTGATATAATTCAAACAAACGCTACATTTTTTCCACCACTACACTAATGTTCACTTTCATGAAAAATCGCACACGTTCACCTTTTACAAAGATATTTCAAGAGAGTGCACATTTTAACCTAAAATTTCACTTTGTAAAAAATGTCATTTTTCACCCAAATTAAACAGATTATGTTTAATATTTCTCGTCAATTTATTCTTGCTGATAATGGGAACATTAATAGATAAGACGTTTTAAAAAACTATCAAGTCTTTTAAAATAACAATAAAATGAGGATTATTTCCAAGATGGGCGTGCTCTTAAAATTATCTAGGCTGTTATTTAAAGTAGGGTTGTTAAGTAAGTTTCGAATGATTACGTACCGCTGATATAGGTTTCAGTTTCATTACGAAAACCCGAAACTAGACCAAATGCTCTAGAAATATCCCCCTATTATATTTTATACCACTTTCTCTCACAAAGTCTTCTCTCTATTAAGTGTTCACTTACGCTGTGTCTAGAACCACAATCACAAAACATCTCGTTCAAACATATTTCTGTTCCCAGGGGTTATATTTATATCACAAATATTTCAAATCCAAATGAAAATGAAAATAAAATTATGGACGGAATAACTTCTAAGAGTACTTGATCGTTTTTAATACGTGCACTTAGTGCTTTCACATTTCTTCTTGGGGGATGTATAAGTGCTTTGTTACTTAGATTGTTGTTGTTTTGTCGATGGTAATATTATAAAATATATGAAAGGCGATATATCATAATCTAGCAAAAAACAGAAAAGCTTTTAAAAAAGCTACTGAGAAAAGAAATTTATTCACGATCTAATTAGGGGAGTGATCATGGGTAACTACAAACTACGGCGGCCTTTTTTATCACCCAATATGGTTTCTTCGATTTAGAGAGGGTTGTAAAATAAATATTTATTACGGGACCAAAGAGAAATCAATCACCTCCATTAAAAAAAAATTAAATTACTCAGCGATTAATTTGGTTTTGTGTTTGATAGTAAACAAACAAACATTATTTTTAAAATTGTTGTCTAGCCGTTATATAAAAAAAATACTCTAAATGATACGGGGTGTTTTTTGGGATCATTTTTAAATCAAATTAAAAAAACTAGCACATTTTAATTTTGAAAAATGTATTTTTGTGTGTGAGCATTACAAAGACAATACGTGTGTATAATTAAAAACTAGTGTACAGCCTAGAATCTATGAATAACATGTATTAATTGTGCTATCATTCATTGATATAATTAATAACTAAACAGTCTTACCAGAATCGATGTTAAAGATCCTGTACTTGGATTGCTCTCTCAATAGTTTGTTAGCACTTTGCTCGAAGACTGGGTTTAATTGAAATTGAATTTATTTTCCAGATGTTTCATTTAAATATATTTTTCTAAGCCCATATAAAACTACTTAGTTTGGAGTTTTTGTGATTTTATTTTTTCAAACATTAATCAGGCAACATCACAAAGCTATTAAATGATAGCCAACATTTCACAGACCTGTTTGTTTGTTTTGCTTATTCAAATTTAAAATGTAGCTAGTATTGAAGAACAATAACGACAACATTCAGGAAATAATTTTACACATGTTCGGACAAACCTAATACCAAATAGCAGAGTTTTCACTAAACAGTATACTTATATTACAAATAGTTCAATAAGGCACGTTAAGGTTGGTTGAAGATTGATTCGGTTGGAATCAATTGAATATTGATTTAATTAACTTTTATTTAAAAATACATTTCTATGATAACTTTGCTTGGACGGTCACACTATTTTTACATATATAAAACTGTAAAATGTTAATGTTAAAACTGTATCTAATCTTAACCTCTCAAGTGTATATTTCATTCAAATGACGACGAATATTGATATTGTATAAATATAATTTATGTTTCTATAAATTATAAGTGTTATTTTATGTAGTATCACAAATACTGCAACTTAAGAAATCGTGTTTTCACTTTCATAAAAACGATTCAATAAACCTCATCTTAAGAAAGGTTAAGTATTTTGTATCAGAGAATCGAACCTTTAGTACCGTAAATACATTTCAGATCGAAGTAATATTTTATTTAAATACTAGTTTATACTTACACTATTTAGGATATTTAAACATTGAAATTATGTTCAAGAAAAAACTTTTCTTCGTCAAGAGTGCGATTGATGAGATATGACCTTCAGTGGGGAATATATATATAATGTTGGGCCAATACGCAAGTTGTTGATATTTATTACTGAGAAACTTTTATCAATAGTATATATGCATTATACTTGAGGGGTTAAAGCAATTTATTGCTTCTAACATCTGTAAGTATTGTAAACTATTTCTAAACTACTACAAAAGAAAACGTAATTATTCTAATAAAACTTATCTCTGTGTGTGATACGGTATATTAATGATACCTTTAATACGACACAAAGTACACAGTGTTTCCACTTGATTAAAAGAGAGTTTCTGTAAATAAAGGATTAGAACAAGCCTCGCGCATGTTTTAAATATATTTTGGTCCTCTGTGCGAGGAAGAGCAATACAGTTTCTGTTTCGTAGACTTTTTCACTAAACTTTTGTTATGGATTCTATGAATCTTGGAAGTAGATGGGATTTTTTTAAATAAATTTCTATATTTATGGTCATGAGTTTTCTAATGGCCTTGTTTAAATTTGTGTCTGCCTGGCATTCTCTTATAGCAGCCATATAAATTTTATCAAGTCAAACTCTGACATTTCTGCTGGTTTAATAAGCCCTTACTTCAAAGTTCTAACAGATCTTGGGTCGGATTTTACAGTCTCCAATTAAATCTTAAAAAGAATTATTTAATTAAAAATTTAAAATAGCTTTAAAGTTTATGTTACCTTTTTAATCAATTGTAAATATTTTCAGTAAAGCAATGAACAAAACTAAAGCATTATTAACTCTTTTTAACTCGCGTTGACTAATTGATATGTAGTTGTATTTTTATTTTTTGAGCTAACATCTGCTGTTCTCTTGATTTATTTTTTTTACTATTTTTATTTTACAATTTACTTTAGCTCGGCTAAGTGGCAACAAACGCAACTGCAAACCAAATGTTGAAACAAAAATATAAACTGATTGTAGTGGATCGCTCAATACATATTTCCCCTTAATGACATAAATTACATGAACACGAGTTGATTGTTGCAGAGAAGCTGCGAAGAGTGATATAAACAGGAAGCCCTATTTTATAATAATTATTATATGTTTATATTTATGATACGCAAAGCTTCAAAATTCTGGATAATAGTCTGAATATAACTAAGATTCGTATTCGAACCTAAATCCCAATTATTAATTTTTGAAACATTTTAATTAGATTCGAAATTTCAAATCCAGATAAAACACAGATTCATAGTAATTTGATTAAAAACTCGATTAAAAATGTCAAAACATTTGAGTAATTTATCTTTAATGTTTTTTAATAAATTATCATGGATATATTATTTGACTTGACCATAAAAACTTGTTAAATTCATGCTAGTAATTTATTCAGTATCCAAACATAGTTTTGATTACTTTTTTATTGATACTAATTTTTTAAATGTACAGTACATCATTATTTATACTAATATTTGGTTTGTTTTTGATTCAAAAAATGATATTATCTTAAAATATTATATTCTCTTCAGATTCGTCAAGAATCATTTTCATTTTAGGATAATTAATTTAGTATTTGATTCGAGCTAGTAAGAAAATATTAGGATTTTTATTTTAAAAACCCCAGCAGAAGTACCTAGGGGTGGACTGGCTGGTTCCAAGGGGCTCGGGACTACAAATATGATGGATCTTAATTTGGGAGTGGTGGGAACGCGAGTTGAGGGCAGTATTTTTGCAGTTTTTATGTTAAAACACTTTTTATTTTTTTTAAATAAATCAAATAATTCTCCAGTAAAAACATTTAGTTTAATTCTCTTCCCATGGTGATCTCAACTGTTCTTGAATTATGTCCAGGGTGTTCTGGAATCTAATAAAAACTTTTTTCTCTTCTTTTAAGAAGTTGGCCCGACACATTAGCTCAGTCAGTAGCGTGTCTATAAACTGAGATAGGGGTCACGAGTTCTATTCCCGGCATGGCCGAAAAAATTAGTCTGTCATTGGTGTAATGTGGGGCTAGTCTTTCACATTGATAAATTAACGGTTGGGGGTTGGATGTTGAGTCTGTTCTAGATTTAATTTAGTTAATAAATTCTATTCAGATATAATCAGTCGTGTCAGATAGTGCACGTTGAATACCTCAAATAAATTTAATTTAAAAAGTTTTTTAATACAACGACGCTATTCAAAGAACTGTTTTTATCATCGTGTGATTAAAATTAAGCCTATATGTTTTTACCAGAGCAACAATTTATTTATTCTAGCAAAAAAAAAAAGTTTAGTCAAGAAGTTATTTTAATTACACTATCGATGATTATATCACTTTTTAGATCACTTAAAACATCAGCAACTTCTTTCTACTAAGCTGAGAAAAAATGCTGTTAAATTGTTATAAAATTGCTGGGAATCAAATTTTGAAATATTTAAGTTTGTAAAATGATTCTCCAACCACATATTGTATAGATTACAGAGCTAATGTTAAGTATTACTTACCAAACAAATTATTTTACGTTTGGCTAAATAAGTGATTTATAAAAAACACCCAGAAACAACAAACGGAACTGTTTTACATTTAATGCCATCATATATATTCACAAATGATGTCTTCTGGACACCCTCAGACATACACAATATAACTTTTGATTAAAATTTAGTAAAAACAAACAATTATCTTAAACAGATACTTGTATTATATATATAAATAAAATTCCATTTTTAATTAAATTAGGTTGTACAAGTTGTATTAAATTAACATGAGAGACATAAATGTGTAATAAAATATAGAGCATATGCACACTATTTGAATGATATTTGAAAGAGATTGATAATGTTAATTACAAGTTATAATACATTATCGCTAGGAATATCTTGAAGTTATAACAAACATCTAAAAAATGTACTAACATATTAAAAGTGTAGACGTTTGAGTCAAATTACACTTTAAACTATGCTTTTAAAACAAAGACTGATGGGATCATGCAATTTCATTTGTCTATATTAATGTGAAAGATTGACAGAACAAGGCATTAAATTTTGAAAAACTATTAAAAAAAATTGAATTGCTTTCTCATCTGTATTTCCTTCTTTCTTGGTTACTGCTGCAACGTTACTTATACATGTTTCGATTCTACGACGGCTTCATCATCAGGTCTGATGAAAAAAGAAGAAACTCCGCCGTAGCCTTGAAACTTGTCGTATAAGTAGCATTGCAGCATTTGCATCAGTAACCAAAGAATTGTGAATGTGGGGAATGCCAGTTATGCACCGTGGTTCGGGTTCCACGTTAAACTGTAGGTCCTTCACTTCATCTCACAATCACCCTACCATTACACTTTAGCGTAAGTGCGTATAACCCGAACGGGTAGTAAGACGCGGTGCTAATAATAAAGTAACCAAGGAAGAAGGAAATACAGATAAGAAAGGAATTCAATTTTTTTTTTATAGTTTTTAAAAATTTAATAACTTGTTCTGTCAATCTTTCACATTAATATAGACATATGAAATTGCATGATCACATCATTCTTTGTTTTAAAAGCATAGTTTAAAGTGTAATTTGACTCAAACGTCTACAATTTTAATATGTTAGTACATTTTTTAGATGTTTGTTATAACTTCAAGATATTCCTAGCTATAATGTATTATAACTTGTAATTAACATTATCAATCTCTTTCAAATATCATTCAAATATTGTGCATATGCTCTATATTTTATTAAACATGTATGTCTTTCACGTTAATTTAATACAACTTGTATAGTCTAATTTCACTAAAAATTGAATTTTATTTATAAACATTCCTAAATGTTCCTTATTAAACAACTTAAAATGTTTTTTCAAAAGTTGTTGTATTATAGTTTAAAGTAGTTGCGGCCTCCCTAATCAAACCGGTACTTCGGGATATGTCCCGGTTGCCTAGTCCACCTCTGGAAGTACACGACGCTTATATTTTCTTCAGACAGAAAAAACAACAACTTCATTTTAGTTCTTTCAACCAAGTTTCTAATTAATTACAAATAATAAAATCCGAATCTTAGTATTCCGTCTTCGAGATGTATATATTCATTTGCAGATGCGCCTCATTTTTGAATTTCAGCCCTCCGCGTGCGATAGATATTGTGCAGCACTCATGACAGACATACCGACACACAAACTCTTTATCTTATTAATATAGAAGATAAATCTTTATTTGACTCACACAAGCTTAGTAATTTCGCAATAATAAACTAATTTTCGATATGTGTACTGATGATTATTGTTCAATAAAATTGTTTGATGCCAGCAGACTTAGTCTCTCTACTCCAAAATATTACTTTCAGAAGCCTACATTAGAATCATTCAAGACGACCAACACTTCATTAATTTAAATTTTAGCTTTTAATTATGTATCATTATGATGATAAAATTCCTTTAATGTATTTTCCTCTCCCAAATGAGTTGATTTTTACCCTATTGTAAATGTGCATGGTTTCAAGGGCATATGATTTTTAGAACATTCAATTTCATGTTTTTATAGCCTTGTTTGTGATAAACTGTATTATTTGCTAATATTTTGTATTTATTTTGTGTATTTCTATTAAATATGTATAATATTTCTACTTACTGTAGCTGCAAAACTAATTTGAGGTATTGACAATTGCTTTCGACAGAGAATTACAAATAATGTAGTCTGATATAATAAAGAAGAAATTCTTAATTTAACAACATCATATCAAAAGAAATAAAATTTAACACAACCAATCCGTTGTTATAAATTTAGTTTCTAATTTTAAAAACAATTAGTTTTTATATATTCTAATAGCTATGGTTAGAGTAAAATGTTTTACTCAAATCATTAAATATCAAAATTAAGCATTCCATTATATTATGTATAAATAGCATTTAAAAAATCAGAGAATCTATATAAACCTCTTTTGTCTTTTAGAAGTTTCATCAAACATTCCTTTTCCATCAGAATGGCTGTTTACTCTAAAAAGTATGTAAACTATATTTAGAAATAAGAAGCGTTTTCTGTGTGTGATTAATTTAATTATTTACGACATACTGGTCTTAACAGTAATTTACCTAATATTATTTTAACCATGCAGCTTATTGTTAATAATATCACTGGATTTAATGCAAAAATAACTTTTTTAAATATGTCATGACAGCAAAAATGATTATAGAACCATTTAAATCGTCTGTGAGATAATTTTGGAAACTTCATATAAAAATAACATAATAACTATTTACTATAATGTTTTCTAACAAACAACACCTCAATTAATGCTTGTGTTTTGCGTAAATCCATCTTATACATTACTAATTCTTTATTTTTGAAGTTTTGTTTAAAATTAATAAATATGTAAAACTGATATAAAATTAAAAATAAAGATTTGTTATTTGGTGAATTATTACTGAAGATATTAGACAACTGACTTACTGAAAATGTTGTTGGACAATTACTGGCATACTAAAGATGTTAATGTATGGCTGACATAATAATCATATTGTTGGACGAATTAAATAGCGAATATATTGTAAAAAAATACATACTCCGCCGGTTGTTGGAAAAACCACATTTTGAACATATTGTTGGGCACATGACATAATGAACACGTTGTCGAACCCCTGACATACTAAACACATTGTTGGACAAATTACAAATACATATATTGTTGGACAAATGACATAGTACAAACATGTTACCAGACAAGAGACATAATAAATATTATTTTGAACAACTATCAGGCACTTATTCATGTGAGCACAAGAATCTATAGGCTTAACATAACATACTAATAATCTATTGAACTATATATTTTAAACTATGTAAATTTATTGAAATACCAAATCCATAATAATAAATTCCTTGGCACATTTTTATAAGTCATTTTAAAAAGTCCACTAACCTGTAAATCCAATATTTTATTTTGGTCCCAGGACTTTTCTGCTAATGGAACAGACAAATCATTTTAGAGATCTGTGGTGATAAGTATAATTTTATTGAAGGCATTGAAAATTTTATTTAAGTTTAAAATTGCCAGCTATGTGAAAGTTAAGGTTTGTTAAACATCACAAAGCAATCGATTATTATTGCGGGTCAAAGTAGAATTTGTCACTTATTAAGTACATAGAAACCTCAACCTTATTTCATATGCCTTTCAAAAATAAATAAATAATTAAACATTAATACATAATAATAATTTTTAATAAAATAATAAGAATAAATTTTAAACTTAGATTTCTAATAGGAATGGTGATGAGAAACACATATATTAATATAGAACACAACATATTTTAATATAAAATAATATATTCTGGTCTTAACCCACCAGATAAATTTCTAAAAAGTGAACTTAAGAATTAGATATAATTCTAATGTGGCTACACGTTCAATTAAGAGAAGCAAGTCTTTAACTATTATTTTACTTTGATCTTTATATATTTAAAAAATTATCAAATTCATCAGTTCTAATTATAATACTATCAACTAGTTAAATTTCTCAGTCCAAGAAACTTCATCCAGTATTTACTAGAAAGAGGATGGGAACTCACATTTTGGAAATGTAATCACAAATGCTCCACCTTTGAAGCCAAAAATAGGCTTATCACCAGTATTTCCATTCTTGTCGATTGAAAAACCTTAATGTTTAATTTAACATCTTCCATTGTCTGAAAAATATGTGGTTAGTTACAGCATAATATTCTTTACGTCTAACTATAACATTAAGTACAAACCTATACAATTAACGCAGATTGATTAGTGAAATATCAGTTTGGAGTTGGCCAAAATTGGTTCTGTAACTTTGAAACAATTATTACATTCTGCGAGAATCTTAACCTACGGCCAAAATGTTAAACTTTCGCCTTAGTTGAGACGATATTCCATCTTTAAAAGGCCATCCGACCCAACGGATATCGCATAACTTGGATTGGTAATACACTTTGAACCAGGCGTTGCGTCGTGGTGTGGTTTCCTACACTTTTCCTTAGTTAACAGTGGGGTTGAAACTAACAAAACCATTTAACCATTTAAAATCAATACAAAAAAAAAATGAAAAGTTTGAAAGATTAATCATTTAAAATTTAGACAAATATTTCAGTGATCCCAATTTCACTATTGCCCAGTGAACCATGCATAGAACCATACTTTGACTCGATTTCGGATTAAAATGTAATTGTGTAGCTGATACACAGGTTGATCGTCTGTGAGAGAGTCTCTGAATGATTACCTAGTTTACAAAATACGTAGATGTTATTTCTCATCTCGTGAAAATATAAGTCCGGAGTGTATTTCCGAAGATCGGAAGTAGGACTTATTAATAAAACATCGATAACACTAATTGTTTATTGATTAATTCATCAGTTCATTAATAGCAACTGTGTATACTCTATTTCGTTAGGGTGTGAATGTAGGGCATGGAAGAAAAGGTAAGTGTTTCTGTTTCTGTTTTTGTGTAAGACGCAGAGCCCAAGAGGAATATTCCATTGAGAGGGGAGAGGTGGATTCACACCTTTTTTTGTTTGTTTATTATACTAGCACGACTCGCGATTTTTATTTTCCGTACAGTAAAAACTAGCCCTCCAGCTGTGTTAAGTCCCCTCCCTCCCTCCCTCTTCCACATGACCTGGCAGGGTTCAAGGATGTAGTGATGTTAGGTCCAGTCAGGCTACTGGCAGCAACGAGCAAGTGTTCAGAGCTGCGTGTTTTATATCCAAGGTACTCGCCACTTGGAACTATGGTGGGAACACGGTAGGAAGGGCAGTAGCTGACACAACAGTTACTAAAACTAATTTTATATGTTCGTACATTAATTCATGTGATCTGCAATTGTCACTTTTGATAGATAGTGTCGATACTTATAGAATAGTTGTATTAATATAATAATATATTAGCAATGTTGACCATTAACAAAATTGTGTATATTTTCTAAGATATCCTTTTTATCACGTTCTTACTGACACTAAACTTCGATTAAAAGATAAACATTCACCAGAAATTGGATGGATAACAACAACAAAACAATTCTTAAGTGCGCTCAGTTGGATACAATGGTAGGTGGAATTGAGGGGTTAGGGGGGAATTGCCCCTTCCCCCCATCTGGAATAAATGTCTCCCCTCTAATATTCTCAAATATAAATTTAAAAGCTTGTCTTGCGTCAAACTCCAAATAACTTCTAGTCCTAAAGATATCCAATTGACAAAACTGTCGGGGAAATACCATTCCAAATAGCATCTATAGGTATCTTGTTTAAAAAAAAAACATACACACAGCACTCTAAATAGCTTCGCAGGGCATCCAATTTTCAAAAATGTGTCAAGTGCGGACCATTCCAAACAACTTTTAGAGCTACTTTTCCCAAATCTTTTATAAATGTAAAGTGGAATGAAAACCAGCGCGGTAGTGATCAAGTGATGTATATAGATTCATGGGAAGTGCACACAGACGACGACCGAGCGTCGCATGCAGTCTGATCGCTCGCACGGTACGTGAAAAACATGAATGGCTTGGAGAAGTTTATTGAAACAGTGTGACTGCAACTTATTTGTTTCTATAAAATCGTGAATACAAATATATAAAGAAGAACAACAAAGTATGGGATTATTTGATATAGAACAATCTTTTCCCTATCGAATGGTTTTGATACCATTTACCCATAGTCATATTTTTTTTTCTGAAAAAAAAAATTTAATGCTTTTTGTATCTTAACAACTTATTAGCACAAAAAAAGGCATCATGTTATAAAAAAGTAAGTGCACATTTACCTTTGCCTTTCTTAATATTCACCTAATAATAAAGCCAACCATAATACTTCTCCTTCGTATCCTACGTCCATTTTTGTAGCAATAAAAATAAAATGTAAGTTTACAAGTGGTATGCAGACGCAGAACGCGTGAGCGTGCTTACTTATAGTTCGCCACCGCTACCACAACACGCCCGCCACCGCTACCGCACTCGTTTGCGCACCGCTTCACCCAATCCTTAGTACAACATATTTTCACGACCCACCTAGCTTTAATGAACGTGAACGGAAATAGGTGTTTTTAATTTTATTATTTTGCACTAAGGTTTTTTAAATTTTATTATTGAATATAATTTTACAAAAAAAACTTATTAATTTTTCATAATGAGGTATGTGTGTGAGGATAGCACTTGTTTCCTATTTCTGTTGATGGTTGTATTGACGTTCACTTCGGTAAGAGTTATTCTCAAGCGCAAGGAGTTCAACAATATTGCAGTTGTTTGTTTATAAATTCTGTTTTGAATCCAACTTAACGGATGTACTAAGATGTGAAAGGGACATGCACCCTCAACGTTTCATTAGAAAGAGTTGAATGCGTTTATTGAACGGACAGCCAGAACTGCATTAACTTTTTGCAGTTGAAATTTATTTTTAAAGAGGTGTCGTCGTACAGATTTACGAGTTTTTCATCCTATTCCAATATCTCAGTCGTCATTATTGAGCTGAAACGTATTCGCCATCCAGTTTTTTTTACTGACAGTTATCGTCTATTCAAGTTAGTAGCAGTCAACATTTTCTTTTAACGAAAAAAGTTCATGGAAATCACTAAAATTATATCAACTTGTTTCACCTCATTTTTGATTATATAAGTTACACATATCTCAAAACCGTCCTACTTGCGGTCATTGATGTTCTTCCATTAAACAAGTATTTTGATTAATTCTAGAATTGTTTTGTAAACTTCAAACATATCGGCTCCTTCCATTTCTTGTAGTTACAAATTAGGTTCACTTGGTTTATAAAATATGCCTGACAAATACGTAAGCTTCGGTACAGACTCTTATTTGTGCAGCGATTCTACGTAATCACTTTTCTCGTGCAGAAACTTTGCAACTTCATCACGGAGTTCCACAGGTAATCTTGTCAGCACTTTCCTCCTCGACAGCCAAATTAATTCGTCGTGCAGAAGAAGTTATTTATAGATATTCCTCATTTCCTAGTACAGCTTTCAAATAAGCGTGATTTCAATGGCTTTGATTTGATTAAGTCCACGATTTTAATGGTTCAAAGCACTTTTAAAATCATCTGACATAGTTTTTGATTCTAACACTCTTCTTTTGTTTTTTTACTTCCCCATTTTTTTATGATTTTTTATTTCAAATAATATCAATGTTCCTCTTTCTAAAAATGTATGTATTGTAAAAATAAAATGTTTGTAACCCACAGTTTGTGAACCACCCTTCTATAGGCATCTAGTTCCCAAAAACCTCTAGCGACTATCATTCCTAAAGCTTCAAGAGAAATCTAAATTTTAAGTAATGTTCTAGAGGAGGACCCCTCCAAATAGTTTTTATAGTAATCTTAATTTTCAAAATATTTTAAGAAAAGTTCAATATAAAGTAGCTTATAAAAGCAGACAATTTTCAATAATTTCTAGAGGAAGATCCCTACAAAAAATGTCTAGCAGCATCCACATTTCTGGGACATGACCACTCCAAATAGCTTCTAAAGAAATATAATTTTCAAAATATTTCCAAGCGTCGACCACTATAAATAGTTTATAGGAGTATTACATTTTTTGGTTAATTCTGAGGAAGGTTCGTTCCAAATAACTTATACGAGATTAGTTTTTAAAAAAAATTCAGACGAGAACCACACCAAATTGCTTTTAGATGGATCCAATTTTCAAACATTTGCAGGAGAGGGGTCATGGACCCCTCTTTGCCTTGGATGACCAAATCCTTCATAGGCTCCTTTTATTGCTAGTTTTCCCCCTCTCCTATACAAATAGAGTTCCTTACACCCCCTGGATGGATATATTTCAGGTCTCCAAGGTCAGAAGGGTGACCTGGCGGTCTAGGGGTAAGGTGTCAGACTTCTATGCTGGCGGCTGGGGTTCAATCCTCGGTCCGGGCAAAGATTTATCTGATTACCAAACCCTTCCTTCACCTCTGACAAGACGTGTATTAATCACAACTTGTGAATGTGAGGAATGCCAGGCCTCCACCGTGGTTCAGATCCCTCATAAAACTGTAGGTCCTTCATTTCATCTCACAATCACCCTACCATTTCACATTAGCGTAAGTGCGTATAACCCGAACGGGTAGTAAGACGTGGTGCTAATAATAATAATCCAAGGTCAGAAGTGTAAACCACTTAATCAAAAGGTGTATAAGGACCTCTTGGGCTGTACGTCAGAGCAATCATTGCTATAATTCCATAAGCATCATGTAAATAAAAAAAACCATATATAAACGCCAAACATGATGTTCTTGACCACTCTTAATTTGAGAAAAATGGTAGCACACACAAATGGCTTTATGGCATAATAATTTCAATTTTTCAATTTCAACTTCCTTTATTATACATAGTGCTGACCAACAGTCATAAGACCTATAACAGGCCAGCCCTGAAAGGTACACAAGAACCTTCTGGAACGTATAGTAACATGAGTAAATAAGATGAGCAATTATAGCTAAATAATGATACATACTGATAAATAGTTACAAAAAAAATGAAAATATATAAAAATAATAACAAATAACTGAAGAGTAGCAAATAAAACAGAATAATGTAAATTTAAATATTTGAGGTAAAACCACTACAGGGTATAGCAATGATAAGGGAGTTACTTAAATAACTCTCCAAGTTCGGCTTTTCTTGTATGATAAAAGTCAAATTCAACCAATCTAAAATTGGTGCTATGGTACAATGGCCTACCGTGAAAGAATTATTGAGAGAAAATCATGTCAGGCTACGAGAGGCCTGACAAAGGACATAAATACCTACATGATCAAATGCAAAATTACAAGAAATATTGCCATTGAAAATATATAAAAACAAAAAGGGCATCACAATAAAGTCCACGTGAGAAGAGAATTTGTTTGGAGCCCTAAGAGGTTTCGAATCCTGCCATAGTCATAATAAATCCTGTTAGCAAATAATCTATCGTAGCTCGCAGCGACAAATCATCTTTGAACGTTTTCCAACATGAGAAAGTTAGTTAAGGTAATGGCATTCCAAGCAACAGTAGCATATTCTGGCTAAGATATAACCAGCGCATAGTAGATACATAAAAGGTACTGACCACGCTAATGTGTTCAGGATGAGAAAGGTTGAATTTAGACGAAGTGTACCCATACTGCGTGGAGGTAGGGTGGAAAAACATTGAGAAAAAACCACCTTCAATACACCCAACTGGGATTGAACCCCAATATCCCTGTCGTCGGTAGTCTAGTATATTGCGCGAGTGACGCCTTAGACCATGCTGCCACCAAAGAAAGTGTATGGTTTTGTTGTTATTCTCTATAGTCCATAATTGTCCCCGAGCATTCATTGTCCAGACCGACAAGCTATTGATGAAGACATTTCCTTGCTAATACAAGACACTCTAAAACAAATGGTTTATAAATTATATAGTATTTTTTCGTCAAAAACCAGTATTTGTTTCAGCTCACGTCACAAGTTACTGGGAAAACACCGCAAACAACAGAGCTTCCTTCAGTCCCTACATCAGTCCATCTTGATTGCCGTCTTTACGTAACAGTCCCGGTGTTTATTCCCCAGGATTGGTAGCAGGCAGGTACTTACAAGGCAACATCACTGTAATTAAATACGTCCTTGAAAGCAATGTGTAGTCACTGGAAACCGCGGATTCGCAAAGAAGAGAGGAAAGAATGATGCGTAAGATTTGTTGTCGCGACCTCTGACAAGTGTTGAAGGTCGTGTACTCGGAACTTATATATATACGATGGTGGACAAGAAGATTGCACTCAAAGAGTTATTTAGCAACGATGAAGACCCAAGTGTGTTTGTTTGTCGTTGTGGTGGCGGTGTTCAGCCTGGAGGTCCAGGCGCAGGGAAAGAGACGTGAGTACATAATCGTCATTAGGAAATGATAGTTCCACCTCACTCTCACTCTCAACCCCTCACTCTCACACCTACTCTCATACGCACTCATTTACTCTCACACACTAACTCACTCTCATACGCACTAACTCTCACACACACACTCACTCTCATACGCACTAACTCTCTCTCACACACACTCACTCTCATACGCACTAACTCTCTCACATACACACTCACTCTCATACGCACTAACTCTCACACACACACTCACTCTCATAAGCACTAACTCTCAAACACACTCACTCTCATACGCACTAACTCTCAAAAACACTCACTCTCATACGTACTTATTCTCATACGCACTCTCACTCTCATACTAACTCACTCTCACGCTCACTCACACTCTCTCACACATACTCACTCAAGTAAGCATAACATTTTCTTCACATGCACTTTTTCTCTCATGCACTCACTCTCGCACGCACTCACTCTCATGTTCACTCACTATTACACTCAATCACTATTGTACTCACCTAATCTAACATTCAGTCACCCTAAATTCTCCCTCGTTCAAGTGAGTGACGTGTGACTTGTGTGTTCAGCTAACTGACTATTTGATGCTACGTGGAAGAGATGGCTGATGTGTTATTTGTTTTTCAGCTGACTACCTAGCGCTGTGTGCAAGAAGAGACCCCCAGTTCAACAAGTGTATGGTGGAGAGAATTAGGGAAATTGTCCCTGATCTGCTAGCTGGTAAGTTGCAATCAACTGGATGGAAAACACAATTAGTTGGCACAAACTCTAATTATAAATATACGTCCAAAAGTCATAGTTGTGCCACTAAGATGCACGAGGCACGTCCAAAAATTATAAATCCAATGGATATAAAAAAATAAAATAAAATAGCCTAAAAATAGTCATATTTGATTATTGCTTCAGCATACTTGATACTAATTTTCTACATAAGCGAAAGTTAAATTCAAACATTTATCATATAAAGGTATGATCATTTGAATGCCCTCTAAAAGAAATCGGCCACCATTATTTTCATCAACTCCATCACGACTTGTTTCATCTCTTCATCGTTGCCAAAACGCTGCTTGACTTAAAATCTATTCAGATTAAGAAACCGGTGGCAAAAATCTGGGTCTATAAGGTGGGTGCTTAAATATTTCCCACTGAAATTTATCAAGAGCAATGAGCGCGTACAAATTTTGATATGAAGCAAACAAACACTGGCACTTACCTGCTTCAGTGGCGGCATAGTCTAAGGCGCTACACTCACAGTAGGCTAGGCTGCCGATGACGTGAAGGTTCGAATCTCGGTCGGATGTACTGAGGGTGGTTTTACAAAATAGTTTTCCACTCTCTCCACGCAAATGTGGGTACACTTTCTCTAAATATAGCTTTCCTAATCGCTAAAAACCATTAACGTAATTATTACACAAGCGTATAACCTGAACGGATAGTAGGACGAGGTACAAAAAAACCACTGGCGCTGAGTAAACCTATTTTTTGTTCTTAATCACACATCGTAGATTTCTCAGAGTTTAATAGAAAACATTTGCATTAATAAGTCGTCTGTGGCAAAAATTCGATCAGAAAAACATATTTCCTATCTGAAAATTCAGTTACAATTTTACTTTAGCCTAAGTATTTGTTTTAGCAGCTTTACTTCCAAGATCCGGAATGCTACCACTATAATGATTGCTGCTTAATTTAGGATATCATGGGACAATCCCTCGTTTCGGCTAGTCACAATGTGTTTCGAAAATTCGTCAGGCTTTTTGTGATACCACTTTTATATCTGTTTAATGTTTCTTTCATCTAACTCTTCTTGTTTGTTTCAATCCGTATTTTGGTCACCTACCTCGAACACAATAATTTCAGGTACTGGAAATGCTCCTTGACGATTTAGTGGCCTAGAGAGCGAGCGAGATCTTTGTGAACAAAATTCATATAATTTTTAAATTGTGAATTGACTGTTTCAAGAAATGTGTCAATCAAACTCTTAGTTTGTAATCAACGACAGGTGTCCGCTTCAATTCTCATCGTGCACATTCGTCCTGCCTTCGTTAAAACAGCAACATTTCTTTCACTCAATGAATTTTGTCCTTATACTTCAGTAATTTGTCTATGAATGTCAGGAGAAAGGACATTTTTTGCATTAAGAATTGCATCCCTGGCAGTAACTCACAGCCATGGCCACCTTAAAAGGTGTGCAAAACAGGTGACTACATGGGGTACCGGGCTCGAGTGGGCACCAATGCTTTCTTAAAAATCTACAATTTTAACATTTTTTTAATGCGTAAGCATTCCTGATATTGATATTGTACTAATTTTCTTAAGCATCTAGTTTGACTCCTGTCACTGTTAGGACCATTATGGTTTAGTTGGCATGATTGCTTCGGAACTTCAGACACCAAACTGCAGAATACTAATGAGGCGGATGTAATAACTCCTTGTGTTCGTGTAGTGATACAGTACCCGTTACCTTAATTGCATTATAATCAATTGATTGATGGTGGAGCCCAGAGGAAGCCACGCCCCTTTGTCTCGAATAATGCTTAAATTATTATTATTATTATTATTATTATTATTAGCACCGCGTCTTACTACCCGTTCGGGTTGTACGCACTTACGCTAATGTGTAGTGGTAGGGTGTTTGTGAGATGAAATGGAGGACCTACAGTTTAACGTGGAATCCGAACCACGGTGGAGGCCTGGTATTCCCCACATTCACAAGATGTCTTGTCAGAGGTGAAGGAAGGGTTTGGTAATCAAAAATAATGCTTAAAGACTGAATATATAAAATATATTTGAGAGGTTAGGGATCATAATCTATAGTTTTTGTACTCTAATTTTCAAACAAATTTGAACATCATAATCCTTTAGATATTAATTATGCTTAAAGTAGATTGTAAATATTTATTTTATAGCATTTAACGTTTATAAAAATTGTATTAGCTATAGTAAAAAACAGCAGTCAGCTATGCATTTTTATCATTTGATGATCTACTTTCAAGGTCATAAGACAATGTTTGGACCGACATGAAAGTTCACCAGAGGGAGAACGGGGGTATATCCCTGAGCATATTCAGAATAATCTCGAAAGGTTTTCTCGTTTAACTGTGAAGAGTAAACCACTCTAGATGCTCTAGAATGCACCCAGGAATAAATGCCCTCGAGGCATTAGGCACCAAATTATACTCAAGATGGCACTGCCTGGAGCTGACGGAATTTTCTGTTTTATCCTTTATCGTAAAACAGTATTGAGAGCCAATGAATAAATGACGCCACGAAAGCTCATGTTAGACATTAACTAGACATATACAGACCTATATAAGACTGATCTCGCTTAGTAACGTCACGTGTCTATGAACGTTTGGTTTTCACTTCCTGGACGTGCCTCGTATGTAAGGATAGAAAAGTGTGGAGAAAGTGGGTGAGGATGGATTAAGGTCCTTAGCCCTGTCGAGTGCAAGTCTAAAACCTATTTTGTGGGATAGTGGGCGGGATAAAAGGTATTGCGTGGCTTTACAACCGACCAAAGTATCATTCCGCATAACAAGGATCGATGGATCACGGAAACCGTAGATGGTGCTAGTTACCCGACAGGTCTTGCGGGAAAATCATACGTTTGGAAATATCAGTTTTCTCGAGAACGAGTGAGATTTTTATGTTAATATTTTCAAAACCCCTTCTTAGATAATGTATCAAGGTTTATTAATTGTTGAATTTTATTATTTCTTGTTATTAAGCTGGCAGTTTTCCATTGAAAAATGTCAATTTTATCATTATTTGATGACTGTTAAAATTATAGAAGAGCTGTGTCTATAAAAAGTATAAATTAGGCAACATGCTTCTATTCTTGAAGATAACCGTTTGTTCCCATTGCTCTGCATTTCCACGCCAAATGAAAAAGGCTAATCGCCTTAAGTATGGTGTTATATTTTAGCTACATGCAGAGTTTCTTTCCTATCCCGTATGGGAACGGCGTGATTAGGTTAGGTATTTAAACATCGAAACATCTATCAAATAAAACATGATGTAACACACAATCTTTAGAAACACAAAGATATCTAAACTGTCTTCTATTCAGTGTATTATGTACACACTATAAATTCTAATGATCAGTTATTCGTAACCAGCTTTCATCTATTTACTGTGGTTTTTAGAAGAGCGTGAACAAAGCAATAATATTTGGTAGGCGCTTCCAGCCGCACGATCACCAGTATGTGAGATATGTCCTAGGTGTTACACTGAAATATCATTTAGTAGCCATTGATAGGAAGGTTGATGTTTGAGTTCACGATGGGTACTTTGAGGGTTGGTTGTTCTCCCTCCAGACACCATTAACCACTGTGCTTTACCCCACTCTCCCCGAGATAACGCGGCTCATTTCCTCTTGTAGCCCACTTCATCCCACCTTTCCAAATAAGGTCGTTGATATCCCAAGAGTCAAACGTACATATTGGAACCTAAGTCTAACATGTCTCGTGACATGGAGCATCCATTGCACAGTTAACTGGTCTTCTAGGTGACCCTGAGCTTGACCTTCCGGCCTTGAACCCGGTTCACATAGCGGAACTGAGCATTGACACGGACATCACTGAGGATGTCAGGAGCAGGATGTTCTTCAAGGACATCAACATCTATAACACCGACAGCGTTCAGATCAAGAACGTCAGGTGAGACTAACACGTAGTGTGTAACACATTTGTCAATGTTTCCTCTAGAGACGTTATTGCCACTTAGAAAACTACTAAATATAAAACATACGCCATAATATTCTAATAAGACCTCTGGTATTCTTCCACTATCTGTGATTTTCTGGAAAAACATGTGGGCCTCTAGTAATGTTCCACTAGTTTTAATATGCTGGTAAATCCTTTAGTAATGCTCCACTATATTATAAGTTATATGATGATAATACCTCTAGTAATGTTCCATTATTTTTTTCTTCCAGGTCCAACATAAATGATAACAAGCTAGAGCTAGAAGTTGATATCCAGTTCCCCAAGTTGTTCCTAGACGGGGAATACAGATCAGATGTGAGGTTCAGAGGACTGCCCTTCATCAACAAAGGATCCTTCAACCTCACTTTAGGTCAGTAGTCAAGCACACTTTAAGCCATCCACACTATTTAACAATTTGTTCCTTAGCGGTCAAAAGTCATGTCTGTATAATATACATTATTACATTAAACATTACATTTTTAGCACTGCCTATTACTACACGTTCTACCTACATGCATTTAAACATTATTGCTTGAAGAGACAGCTTAACCTAACACTGAATTAATAAGAGTAAAAAAAACCTCCACAGCTGGAATCCGAGAAACGGTCCTGGAATTTAATGACAACTTTTTATCTTCATTTAGAACGTTTGATAGATAATCCCGCCATGTTCATGACAGATATTCAACAACTGTTGATATCACCATGTGAAAAAAATTAAACTATATATTTGTACTGAAGCAATATTTTATTTATTTTGGCCAAAATATGTTTTTCAATAAAAACTGCAAAAGTACTGGCCTTTTTTCGCTATTTTATTTATTTTGGCCAAAAAATGTTTTTCAATCAAAACTGCACAAGCACTGGCCTTTTTTCGCGTCGCCTTCCATCCCAACTTAACATTCGTGGATAGTGGGTGTCGTGCGGTCAACACAACGAGCTCTCCCACCGTTAATCTCACTTTTCTAGATCAGATCCACAACCTTTTTTTTTAAGTAGATTTTCATGTGTTCTCACGAGAATGATTTTGATCCCGTTCTAGACCCACTGCTTCACAGAAAAGTTGCGAAAGTGTTGGGGATAGAGCTCAGGACCTCTGGAAATGTAGCCAGGAACTCTGACGATTAGACCACAAAGGTGTTTAATAAAGAGTAAATATTTATTTAAAAAAATTATTACTATCTTAAACTGTTTGTTACTCTTCTTGCGAGCAAATTATCAAGTTAAAGCTACAGGATGAGGAGGTATATTTGTAAGAAATCATGCCAGCATTTCCCTGCGGAGAGAGGAAAGTAAATAAGTTTGTGTGTTTCAGGCGATGTAAGCATGACGATGAAGCTGACAGGAAAGCCCTTTATAAAAGAAGACGAGTCTTACATTCAGCTTCAGCACTTCACTATGAGTCCCAAGATCGAGTCCCTGGAAGTGTACGCTTCAAACCTGTTTGGCGGCAACAAGGAGCTAGGTGAGTATCGTCTAACACAGGGATCTGCAAACTACGGCCCACGGGCCACATCTGGCCTGCCACAAGATTATATCCGGCCCATTCCAAGATTGTATCAACAACAAAAAATTAATGGTTTCTCTTCGTTTTTTATTAACCACGCAGTTTATTTGACATGTCCAGTTTCTGTCCGCACGCGTGCTTCCCCCATGACACCAAGCCAGAGTGCTGTCGGAATTGCAAACCCTCATTTTCAGTCGCGGCACCATTCCTTATACCGACAGCAGAATGGTTTGAGTGTGACAATTTTTAGGTAGTTCCAAGTCTCCCGGCAGAGGCTTATCAAAGGAAAGTTCCGAAAGATGTTACCTAATTTTTTTTATTTAAAGTAATTATATTGACTAATTATTATAAATATAATTTATTACATATAAATTGATTCATTTCTCACATAGAAGAATCAACGTCAATAACTTTTATCAATTGGTCTTGGAAAGGGAATTTTTTTACAGACGTGACCAGCCATATGACTTGAATCTAAATTTTCATGTTGAAACAAATTTTATTTATATCTATTTGCACATGTCAAGGCATTTAGGGAAAAAATAATGCTACTTGAAGAACAGGTGAACGTTACTTTGGCCCGTAAAAATGTGTAAAATATATTATGTGGCCCACATAGCAAAAAGGTTTGGAGACCCCTGGTCTAACACTGCCTCTACAGACAGCTGTATTATATTGTAGTATTTAACGTGCTTTCTTTAAACGCATGGTTACACCAATAAACTACTTACCAACTATCTTACACTATGATAGTATCTTTATAGTACCTGGTAGTTCACAATTTTTTCATGTTTCAGCTAATGCAGCTCTATCCATCGCCAATAAGTACTGGTTCATCTTCTATAACGAAAGCTTGCCCTTCCTTGAAGAGAAGTGGGACACCATCATGACGGACATCGCCAACAACGTTTTCCTCAAGGTGCCTTACGATCACATGTTCCCCTCAGACTAGAGACATCGCCAACTACGTTTTCATCAAGGTGTCTTGTGATCACATACTCCCTCGGAATAGATACATCACCATCATTGTCATCTTCAAGGTTCCTTATAACTATATGTTCTCTTCGGCCTAGTGAAATCACCAACATGACTCGACCTGTGTTTGTCAAATTTGGGAAATATTACTTATATCACTTTTGATCTGACCGACCCAAATGATCTTAAAAAATAATAATGAACAGTTATGATTTGTTAGATACTAGCTCTTGTTTAAATGTAGTTTCCTTAACTTATCGACAGGCAGTCGAATGTGTAGCTGCTCAAACATTATGATAGCGGCCTGCCACGGCTGAAAGCGCAAGGTATTGGTCCGGAGAATTAGGGTGTACAGGAGAGGACTGCTTCAAACATCAAGTTTAATCATACTTTACACGATGACCTTCAAGTATCAGGTTCCAATAACCTTTGTCTGTTAGATGAATCCAATAACTGTAGTTTTTTCTAAGACACTGGAATATTAAAACATACTCAGAAATTCATTTCTATTCAAGACAATGACACCTAACACAAACAATTATAATGATATTAGCCCTCTGAAATATTGTAATTTTATTGTTTGTGTTGACTGATAGTAGTAGGAAGTATAGTCTCATGTTTGTTAAAACAGGATTCCAAATATATTTTTCTACCGTGATATTTCCTATGAATTGTTTAAATTTGTAAATTATAAGTATTAAGATGATTAAAAACAATGTATTAGTATTTGTTGAATTTTATTATTGAAAACTGTCATACTAGTTCTTGCTTTATCACTAAAACCTCATGCGAGTAGGCCCTATTGATTGGATTATATTTCTGAAAGTGTAGAGCCCATCACCTAATGAGTATCACATTGAGTTTCGCATATTGAATATTTAATATTGCATATTAAACATCGCAGATCAAATAAAGGACATCGTATAGTAAATGTTGCATAGTACACATTTCATAGTTGTGCATTGCATTAGTACATTTTGAACTAGGCCTACACATTTTGATGTTGATAAGAATTGGATAGTTTTCTCACTTAAATTAATAAACAACTTGGTTTAAAATGTAGTCATTATTTAAGTCTCTGATTTTACAAAGTAACATTTTCGAATTAAAAAACTTTGCAACTAACAAAAAACCATTTATGATTTATTTAACATAATAAATTAAATCAAAACTTAACAATATAATATCAATAAATAAATAACAAAGTATACTTATTTTCATTACAATTTTCTTTACACTATAAACTCAACAAAAGTGATCGAAACAACACAATCATATTTAAATAGTGAAGAAAAGAGCAATCAAATATCTTGCGTTGATTCATGACTCTTATTACTAAAGTAAGGATGATTACAAATTGTTGTTGGGGTTTATTTTTCTTTAGCAAGGGAGAGAGAGGGAGGAATTTATACAGTCAGTTTTAATAGAAAGAACCTTATCCTGAAAGCTAAACACGTGACTAGACCAACTTTCACGTATGCATTGGAAGATAATGTATTATGCTGTCACTTTTGATAGATATTACCCATGGTAAAATGTTATCAGTGTCGACCTCAAAAAGGTATGTTTGTATTTTTCTAAAATTTTCTTCCCACCAAAATCCTAGTATACCTGTGGTAGCTCGTTGGAAAATTCGCCAACAGTAACAGGCAACAAATTATTATTTTTATTTAAATCCCTATTTAAGTAATTTTTAACGTCATTTTCATTATAGGTGTTATGAATTTTACAACACTTCAGTAAGATATGTATTAAAGGAGAATAGAGAATAATAAATAAAATATATTATCAATAATACTTTAGAGGGTAAAAAGATAAAACCCCTAAAACATCCCCCCCACCCCCTCGGAATGATCCAGCTTAATAACTTTCGTATTACATCAAATAAATTTGTAATATTTGTGTTAAGAAATGTTTTAGCAGAAGAACTGTCCGTTTATAACAGTAGCGACTCATTCATGGCGGAAAATTGTTATTTGTTTAGTACACGGTGAATAATTAAGGCTTGGTTTTGTGCAGATAGTGGTGCTTTTCAACCAGAGTATACATTATTTATAAAACGCTACATTTAATTTAGGCATACTGTAAAGTAATTAACCAAGTGAATAATAATTTTTTTGGCAGCAGTGGCGGATGTTCTTAAAGATGAAAGCATCTTAGCGATTCAAGGAGGAAATATCTATAAGCTATATCTAGCCTTTCCATTGTATTGTTAACGAAAAAAAGGAGGTAAACTTGTGCTCCCGGTAAAAGAGTGTTACTACAGTAAAATGTTGGTCTGAATAAAAGTTTATAAAATACAAACAAATTTTATTTATAACATTTTATTATAGTAGTGCCATTAATTAAAAGGGTTTGTCTCCCCATAGCACTACTAATTTTTAAATTTTCCATTAAGTTACTGTAGCTAGTAAAAGAGAGAAAAAGTGGGGGGGAGCACACCATACGCTTTAATCTAATCACTAATCAGTATTAAAATATCGTATGAAAGCTGTTCTAAAGATAATTGGGGATATATGTCATATTTAATGAGATATTTAGATATGTTCATGACATATCTAAGTTTTCTTCTTCTTTCATATTGTTTCGAAGATGCGAAGGTTATTGTGGGTGCCGAAGTCAAAGTCCTTTGACTTTGACATTTCTAAGTTTCGTACACCACTATTAAAATGTTATATCTATTACTATTATCTATAAAAAAAAAGTGACAGCTGAAGGTCACATGACTTGACATATGAATGTGTGATAATTGTTTAAGTAACTTTTGTGATTATCATAAACCTTTCTTACTATCTGAATCTGACTGTACAAATACGTTTCTTCCCGCGATTAAACATGTTGAACACTAATATATGCGTTGGGAAAATACACCACACCACCCAAAGCCCAAATCCCCAGAAACATATTTATCCCTTCAACGGATCGAGTAGCATAATAGAGATTCAGAACTCCACATGCACTTACATCGGGCGACCGGAAGTTGTCACTCAGTGACGGCCAACACACACGCTGAGATAGGTAGACACTCCTATTCTAGAGTGTCTGAGCAATCAACTGGTCAAGGAGGGGGACCAAAAGATTCTAAAGAAAAAAAGTTTATTTTCTTTTTCTTGGAATAATTAAAAGCGCATCTGCTTAGTCCCCAACACGGGATATATTAGCACTTGTACTGTGATCACAACCCCCCGCCACTAACTGAGATCACAGTGCAGATAGAGGTGAATTACTCGGTCAAACCTCACGGGGTGCAAGGCTGCTGTTCGTACTTCAGGCACATGCCTAGGTTGTCTTCAGGAGACTCCTCTCTGGTGCCTGGACCGAACTGGACCCGGATATTGAATGGGAGTGTGCTGCCTGCCGGAAAAATAGATCCAACTGTAATTATTCTGGTTATTTAATGAGGGCTAGAAGCATCTTGGACTCCACTTAGAGGTAACCTTAAACCACTCATGAATCACCCGCTCAAACTCTTAGACATTGACTGGATCCAAACCAAGGTCCTAATAGGTGCATATTCACCTTCTATTATACAATTATCTTGAGAATTACAATTATTTAGATCAGTGGTCAGCAACCTACGGCACGCGTTCCAAGAGTGACACGCGGAACGATTTTCACTGACATGCTGATCGATTTTAATAAAAATAATGTAAGACTTTTATTTTTAATTAAAATCATTAATGTGAGTAATAATTTTAACAAAGTTTTTTTATGGTTCAATGATTCAATTGTTTTGATTGAAGATTTCAAAATAATGTAGTCAAAACTTAAGTTTTGCGAAACCCATTTATACCTTTTGTTTTTATTCTGATTTATCTGATTTAGGCCAATATTAAAATATGAAATATTCAAGAAGCAGTAGTTATTTAATTTATTCGATTTAGAAACTTGTTACATTTACATTTTACAAGATCAACTTAAATTGGTTTTAATAGTTGTGTTAGTTAACTTGCACACCTATAAAATTATAAACGATTTGGGTGGGCTTAAGTTGTTTGACACGCTGAGCGATTTTGCAACATTACCTCGGCACAACACTACTATAGTCAACTCTCGATTCTACGACCCCGGGAATAGCGTCCCTCTCGAAGTAACGACCCTTTTTTTGGGGAACCGTGAGAAATGTGGGGGAAAAGGTTGAAAAGTTTAAGGAAATCGGCTGTAAAATGTGTTTGTTGCATTTATTTAGGTCACTGCGTTGCCATTATCTTTGTGAGCGCTGTATTACTAGTAAATGAGGTGGGTCAGGTATAAAAATAGACACCACCTCATCAATGCCAGCCAATATCACTTGACTCTGTCAACCTCCTTCCACAAGCAAGACAATGTTTCCCCGCGCGCGACTGCCGCTACATCACGCACCAGGCTTGCTTTTGCCATTGTTATTTCGATTCTCGATTTGGTTACTATTTTGGTTTGATTTTGTGAACAATTTTTGACGACCCATGCTATTGTTTAACATTGTTATTTTGATTTGGTTACGTTTTTGGTTGGATTTTGTGAACGATTTTTGATGACCCACGCTATTTTTTTTATTTGATACGAACTTATAATTTTGACGAAATGAGTGAAAGGAGGACCTTCTTGACGCTCATGAAGAAGTACGAGATCATCCAGGAAGTGGATGAGAAGAAGGTTACAAAGACGGAGATTGCGCGGCGGCATGGCATCCCGAAGTCGACACTTTTCACTATTCTCAAAATGAGAGAAGAAATTGTGAATGCAGTGCAGAAGGAAGGCCACAATATAAAGGACAAAAATTTGAAGGGTGCGACGCACGCGAATCTGGAGCAGGCTATGCTGGAGTGGTTCAGCCAGCATAGAGCGCAAAACGTGCCTATAAACGGACCGATGATGCAGAGGAAGGCTGATGAATTTGCCCTGAGGTTGGGTATAAAAAACTTTAAGTGTTCAAGTGGGTGGGTAGAGCGTTTCAAAGTGCGTCACAGAATAGCCAGCCACAAGGTCGTCGGTGAAAGCGCATCGGTGGACCCAACACCAGTGAGGGATTGGATGCCCTTGCTCCGAAACATCCTTAGGCGCTATCAGCCTCAAGATGTATACAACGCTGACGAGCTGGGGATGTTCTACAACCTCATGCCAGATCGCACTCTTGCTGTGAAAGGGGATAAGTGCAAAGGTGCGAAGAGGAGCAAGGAGCGCCTCACCGTCCTTCTGTGCTGCAACATGGACGGCAGCGATAAGATGAAGCCCCTCGTGATCGGGAAGTTCAAGAAACCCCGCGGTTTCAAGGGCAACATCCTGCCTTGTGACTATGATTCTAATACGAAGGCATGGATGACCTCGGGGGTGTTCACGAGGTGGCTTCAAGGCTTTGATTCGAAGATGGACGCCGCAAATAGAAAAGTCGTGCTCTTTGTCGACAATTGCCCCGCACATCCTGCTCTCGACAAACTCAGGAACATCGAGCTGGTGTTTCTGCCAAAGAACACCACCAGCATGCTTCAGCCCCTGGACCAGGGAATAATCCAGCAAGTGAAGGTTAAGTTCCGCGAGATGCTTGTGCGGAGTATGGTGTGGAATCTTGACATGGGCAAGGAGGTCAAAAAGTGGGATGTGTTCAGGGCCATGGAAGGAATCGTCGCCAGTTGGAGGGGCGTGAGACCAGCGGTGATCACCAACTGCTTCCGACACGCCCACTTTGTTTTACCAGTTGACGAAGAGGCTGCCGTCCATGTGCTTCCCACCGCTGCCAGCGCCGAGGACCCAAACGACCCACCACCAGTGGACGCCAATTCCCAGCCAGGCCCCTCCACAGAACCGCAGGTAGGCCCCTGCATGAAACCGCGGCCTGGCCCATCAACAGCACCTTCGTTTGCCCCCCTGACTTTCACTCGGCCGTGCGATGAAGAAACGTGGCAGAAATTAGCCCCAGACTGCACGTATGAGGAGTACATAGCAGCAGACGATGACATCACAGTTTGGGGCACCCTCGACGACGCCGATATAATCAGGGAGCAGCAGGAGTCCAGCGATGAAGAGGGGGAGGAAGAAATGGAAGAAGAGCCTGAAGACATCCCCACGATGAAAGATGTTCTGAAAGCTGGGGACGTCTACTCAAGAGCACTTAAGCGCCAGGGAGCTAATGAAGATCTGTGGTCCCAGTTCTATAATTTGAAAGACTTTGTCGAGAAAACTGGCGCTAAGAAGAATCAGGCTTCCATAATGGACTTCTTCAAGAAATAGGTAGGTTTTATTTTATTTACTTTTTCACGTGTTGTCTAAAAAATGCAATTTTTTCGTATGAAGGTCAGGGGTGTAACAAAATCTGTTAAAATTCCAATAACGACCCCTTCGAAATAACGACCCTTTTCCAGGGAACCGTGAAAGGTCGTAGAATCGAGAGTTGACTGTAAAAGGTTTCCGACCCCTGCCTGATCTAGAGCATAGCATAGTGGATCGTTGTACTGTACATTAAAGTTAGGAAGTATCAAATGTGTCATGTTGTAGGGTCTTGAAAGACTAAATACAATAATAACAGTTAGCAGAGAACTTTCAGAAAGGGGATAGTAAAAATTAAATTAGGGTATTCAACTTTACAATAGAGATGTTATATATATAAAACACAAGTAATTATATGTTTCTATTGATAATTTGTTCCTTAACAACCAATTTTCAAAGCTTTAGAAAGATGAAAGTTTTGATTTTAGTCGTAAAAATAAAGATTAAATTAAAATTGTAATATAAATTTACTAAATGAGCTTCCTTAGACACGCACATTGTCCTCAGGAGAATGATTGTTATTTGGAGTTCTCTCAACTTACTCTCTATCTTACACGGCGCATCATCCGTAGACGTACAGAAGGAATTCCCACAGTGAAGAAGATCGCACACACTAGGGCCGCTTTCCTTGGGCTGAAAAACAAACTTTGGTTGGCAAGAAGCAAATTCAGATGAGCAGATAAGTTTATAAGATAATTCCTAATTTGAATCTGAGGGGTTAAGTATGTAAGATACCAGGGTCTGAGTGTTTCCAAAATACGGCCATTACCTCACGGGGACAGTGAACGGGGGTTCGGTATTGCTTTCACAATGGTACGATTCAGAAGATAAGCTTCATTTTCACATTTAATTTGATTTAAAATTAATTTGCAAATTTTTTTAAAATTCTGGTAACGCTCCACAGTATGATATTACGAGTATTCTGTTAATAACGTGACGTTTAAATATACTCTCTCGGTATTTGATAAAATAAAATACTATTAAAGATCGAATATTCATACGAAACATAATTCTCAATACTTGCTTCAAATTAATATGTTTATTTTATTTTAATAGTTTTCTTCTTTTATATAAAATTATTCCAAAAACCTCCGCGTAGCCAATGATCCTTTATAATATTATAAACTAACAGTATCACCCCACGTTGCCCGAGGTGATCACGCAATGAATTGCGTTGTTACCTCCTGGCAACGCTTTTATTTGCTTTAAACAGACATAAAAAAACATCTCTTAAATGAATTCCTTCAGACCCAGATTTTAATTAATTTATAAAAATCAAATTTAGATATTAAAATTCCGTCTTTGAGGTGCACATGTTGTGCACAGGGGCTACTAGTTTTTTTAAATGTCAGACCTCTGCGTGTGGTGGATATCGCGCAATGTTCATGACAGACAGATACACACACTCTTCATTTTATTAATATATAAGATATAAGAAGAAGATAACTAATTATTTCAAGACATTAAAACTCACAAATTGGCTCTGAAACGGCTCCTTAAAGAGCTATAACGAATGTAGTGTTGCTAAAATGCTCGACCAAAGATTCCCTGTAAAATAATGTCCAGTTTTTGAACGTGTCTTTCTCCAGTAAGATATTAAACAAAATTTCTGGATAGCACAAATATTAGTACTGTGGATTCATCCGTAGTATTTTGCAACTATGAACTCCTCATTTATGCTACCATAATGAACTTATCAAACATATTTTACCATAATGATATTCTCAATTATATTCTGCTATGGTTGACTCTTCAGTCATATTTTACGATGATGAATCATTCAGTATTATCTAACGATGATTGGTCTTTCAGTCATATCTTTAGATGATTGGTAATTCAGTTATATCTTATGATGAGTCAATCCATCATATCTTACAATTATGAGTCTTTCAGTTATATCTTACGATAAAAGTCCTTCAGTGATATCTTACGATTATGAGTCTTTCAGTTATATCTTACGATAAAAGTCCTTCAGTGATATCTTACGATTATGAGTATTTCAGTTATATCTTACGATAAAAGTCCTTCAGTGATATCTTACGATTATGAGGCTTTCAGTTATATCTTATGATGATGAGTATTTCAATGATATCTTACGATGATGAGTTTTTCAGTTATATCTTACGATGATAAGTAGTTCAGTGATATATTACAATTATGAGCCTTTCAGTTATATCTTATGATGATGAGTATTTCAATGATATCTTACGATGATGAGTATTTCAATAATATCTTACGATAATGAGTCTTTCAGTTATATCTTATGATGATGAGTATTTCAATGATATCTTACGATGATGAGTATTTCAATGATATCTTACGATGATGAGTATTTCAGTGATATCTTACGATGATGAGTATTTCAATAATATCTTACGATAATGAGTTTTTCAGTTATATCTTACGATGATAAGTAGTTCAGTGATATATTACGATGATAAGTCTTTCAGTTATATCTTATGATTGATGGGTCTTTCAGTTACATCTTATGACGATGAGTCTTTCAGTTATATCTTATAATGATGGGTCTTTCAGTTACATCTTATAACGATGAGTCTTTCAGTTATATCTTACGATGATGAGCCTTTCGGCTATATCTTAATATGATAAGTCTTTGAGTTATATCTTACGGTGATGAGTTGAGTTATATCTTACAGTGATAAGTAATTCAGTCATATCTCACAATGTTGAGACCTTCACTCATAATATCTTATCTTATTATAATGCTGAGTCATTTAGTCATATATTACCATGCTTAACTTCTCAGTCATATATTACCGCAATGAGCTACACAGTGATATATTACTCTTAAAATCACTTCTCAGGCATATCTTACAACAATGAACTCCTCAGTCGTGATATCTTGGTCATATCTAGCCTCAATGAAACTCTCAGTCATACCTTATGATTATGACGTAATATTATCTTACCATAATGAACTCCTCAGAGTCACACGGCATGACGATTCTGTCGTCACATTCCCTGCTATCTTCGCTCTGCTCACTGTTCCCCGAGCCCTCAGTGTCTGAAATAACAACTTGCATGATCAAATGTACGTCACTGTTTATCATTCCCTCAAAATAGTATGAAAATGGCAGGTGGATACGGAAATCGATTCTATAATTTTAACTTGCTAAAATAACACACCTCCCTTAAGCTACCCAGGACTCAATCCAAGTATATATTGACGTAGGATAGTATTGACTAATACTCTGCAGTCAGGCCCCTCGGGGGGGTTTCACATCTTGGCTGTGGTTCTTTAGAAATCCAAGAGGCTCACTAAACTGCACGTCTATAAATCTCAACCAGAACTGGGAGGAATTGAGAGGCTAGTCTGTTCTAGGTACAGCAGTTATATTAGTCAATATATCATATTCATCTGCAGCTAACTGTAATTGAGAGGCTAGTTGTTCTAGGTACAGCAGTTATATTAGTCAATATATCATATTCATCTGCAGCTAACTGTAATTGAGAGGCTAGTTGTTCTAGGTACAGCAGTTATATTAGTCAATATATCATATTCATCTGCAGCTAACTGTAATTGAGAGGCTAGTTGTTCTAGGTACAGCAGTTATATTAGTCAATATATCATATTCATCTGCAGCTAACTGTAATTGAGAGGCTAGTTGTTCTAGGTACAGCAGTTATATTAGTCAATATATCATATTCATCTGCAGCTAACTGTAATTGAGAGGCTAGTTGTTCTAGGTACAGCAGTTATATTAGTCAATATATCATATTCATCTGCAGCTAACTGTAATTGAGAGGCTAGTTGTTCTAGGTACAGCAGTTATATTAGTCAATATATCATATTCATCTGCAGCTAACTGTAATTGAGAGGCTAGTTGTTCTAGGTACAGCAGTTATATTAGTCAATATATCATATTCATCTGCAGCTAACTGTAATTGAGAGGCTAGTTGTTCTAGGTACAGCAGTTATATTAGTCAATATATCATATTCATCTGCAGCTAACTGTAATTGAGAGGCTAGTTGTTCTAGGTACAGCAGTTATATTAGTCAATATATCATATTCATCTGCAGCTAACTGTAATTGAGAGGCTAGTTGTTCTAGGTACAGCAGTTATATTAGTCAATATATCATATTCATCTGCAGCTAACTGTAATTGAGAGGCTAGTTGTTCTAGGTACAGCAGTTATATTAGTCAATATATCATATTCATCTGCAGCTAACTGTAATTGAGAGGCTAGTTGTTCTAGGTACAGCAGTTATATTAGTCAATATATCATATTCATCTGCAGCTAACTGTAATTGAGAGGCTAGTTGTTCTAGGTACAGCAGTTATATTAGTATATATGTCATATTCATCTGCAGCTAACTGTAATTGAGAGGCTAGTTGTTCTAGGTACAGCAGTTATATTAGTATATATGTCATATTCATCTGCAGCTAACTGTAATTGAGAGGCTAGTTGTTCTAGGTACAACAGTTATATTAGTATATATGTCATATTCATCTGCAGCTAACTGTAATTGAGAGGCTAGTTGTTCTAGGTACAGCAGTTATATTAGTCAATATATCATATTCATCTGCATCTTACTGTAATTGAGAGGCTAGTTGTTCTAGGTACAACAGCTATATTAGTATATATATGTCATATTCATCTGCAGCTAACTGTAATTGAGAGGCTAGTTTGTTCTAGGTATAACAGTTATATTAGTATATATGTCATATTCACCTGCAGCTAACTGCAAATTAGAGGCTAGTGTGTTCTAGGTACAACAGTTATATTAGTATATATGTCATATTCATCTGCAGCTAACTGCAAATGAGAGGCTAGTTGTTCTAGGTATAACAGTATTATGTACCTGCAGCGAACTGGGATTGAGAAGCAGGCCCGATTTTGAAGGAATTTGAATCGCACGGCTCGTACACGATGGAACACATGCCTGAACAAAAACATGATATAGCCTGTTAGAATATACAGATGTGGGATATTTTCTGTCCGAGTTAAACGGATGGCACAACTATTATAACAAGACACTTCTTCCTCTGCTTCCAGATATTTACCGACATTTCATAATGTGTTGAATATCACAATCTAGTCATCAATATCATTATGTCTAAATTTTTACTGGTAGATTTAGTATGTTCTTTCCAAACGCCGAGCTATATCAGTACGTGACTTAAATCAAGCTCACACCTGGTTAACCAGTTTCTACTAATAAGTACCTGAAACAGCGCTAGATATTTTAATACTGTGCAGCAGCTAGACGAATACTACCCCAGCCTTGAATGATGTTATGCACCGTCTTGGGTAAGAACAGGGTCCCCTATAACTGTGTTCCGTCTCCATAGCTGTGATCTTTGAACACAAGCTTTCGTTAAAAGTTTAACTGCCCTTTTGGGTTAGCAACATACTAACACTTATGGGGTAAGAATAAGGTAGGAAGAATTTCTCAGGAGACTGGGAAACAATTTAGTGAAAAACCACCCTTTCTACACCCATCCGGTATTCGAATTCCGACCTCCCTATTCCCGGTAAACCAAACTAGAAGAGTTATAACAACAAATATTAATATTAATTGTATTAATAAAATTAATATGTCATTTAAATGGTTATGGCATGTTATTATTATTATTATTATTATTATTATTATTATTATTATTATAAGTATTTCATACTGTACCCCTCATAATATGAATGTCTAGTTACTCGTATACTAAATTTCATCCCCATTTATGAATTACTTTACTCTTACAATTGTATACAAAAAGAATAAAATAAAAAATAATAAGTTTGATCTCTTATAACTCGTGAACTGCTATGATTTAAAATCATTTAATCACTATCAATAGCATATAATAGTTATACACTTATACAAATTGTGCAATACAATTTTGATGGTCGTTTGTCCATAGGTCCGCTAGTGTACCGATGCCTCTCTTTTCTTTTATCCTCCAACATAATTAATATAAATAAATAAATCTAAAAATATGTTCTAGCAGAGTTTGTTTGAGTTAGACAAGGGGTGAGGGTGACAGGAAAGACCGTGGTTTCAAACTCTACACACCTATCAGATTGCTGTTCTCAATACTCTCGTTAAATAAATGCATTTGCATTCCTTTAAAAGATAGCACTACATCAAATTTTCTGTGGTTAGATTTGTTTAGTCACCGCTAGTTCACTCTATGTTTCATTCTATTTTTTTTTACGGGTTTCCCCTGTTGCCGACACCGCCCCACTTGCCAACAGTTACAGGTTGTTATCACAGACCCTTATCCTCGTTGCATGATCTTTAAATACATATGATTTGGTACCAATCATTTGTTTGTACAAGTACACGGTTTGAATTGTTTTGTAGCCCGACTCAGGACGTTCCCACCTGACAGAAGCGTCAGGCAAGGCCGCCTGCGAAAGGGCTGGATTTCTTTGCGAGTTACAGGCAGCATATGCTAACCCTTATCCTCATGGAGTGAGGGTGAATCTATGAGATGATGACATTAAATAACTAATGAGAGATGGAGGTGATTGATTCTGAGTTCGTGACTGAACATCTGAAAATAATACATGATTGATTAGTACAAGTTACACTTTATGAGAGATGGAATTGAATGTGAGTTTGTGGGTGAATTTTTTTTTTATTGTGTCTATCTGTCGGCTCGTCTTGCCTCTCTACTCCAGCCTTGGGCGCTTGTAAGATCTTCGGTCAAGCGGGTCGTAGTTGCCCAGTTTTTGTATTAACGGATTTCCATGTTCCGCACTTTGCTTGTAGAACTTTTCTCGTCGTTCTTTGAATATTTCCTGTAGTGTCTTGGTCTTTGTTATTTCGTGTAGGTGATCAACCCTCGTCCTTATGTCAGTTCCTGTTATTGTTCTAAGTACTCTGTTTTGTATGGTCTGTAGTTTCTTGATGTGTGTCCCTGCTGCGTAGCCCCACCCTACGCAGCCGTAGAGAATAACAGGCTGTATTACACTCTTATACACAGTTAGTTTTGTTTTCTGATCGAGTTGGTGACCTTTGAGTAGTGGGTACAGTTGTATAAATAAGGCAGTTGCAGATTTTTTGGTTCGGTCTATATGTTTGGTCCAGGTTAGTCTCCTATCAATTGTTATGCCAAGATATTTGCATTCGGTCTGGTACGGAATATCCTCTTGAAAAAGGGTGAAGTTTTCCGGGGGTTGCTGTCTTCTCCTAGTCACTACCATGGCCGTTGATTTTGTGGTGTTGACTGTCACTCTCCATTCCGAAAGCCAGGTCTCTAGCTGTATCAGGTATCGTTGTATTGCCAGTGTTGCGTAGTAAATGTTTTTTCCTCTGGTGTAGATCAGTGTGTCATCTGCAAATAGTCGGACTGTCATTTTCGGATGTGTCGGAATGTCAGCTACATATATGTTAAACAGATAGGGTGCCAGGACCGACCCTTGTGGCACTCCCGATTTTACAAGGATCTTTTCAGACAGTGAACCCTCAATATAGACCTTGGATTCTCTGCCCTCCAAGTAGCTTCTTATGAGTCTGATGTCTCCCTGTGGAAAGTTCCCTTGAATCATCTTATGGAGTAGGCCATAATGCCACACTTTGTCAAATGCCTTTTGGACATCCAGGAATATGGCAATCATATATTCCCTTCTGTTAAAGGCTTCTGTGGCGTCTTCGATGAAGTTTATCAAAGGGTGAATTGTGGAGTGGTGTTCTTTAAACCCGAACTGAAGGTCTGGTATTACGTTGGTCGCTTCTGAGTGGTGCTTAAGTCTTTTTAGTAGTACTGTTTCAAATAGTTTGGCTGATGTGTTAAGTAAGCTAAGTGGTCTTCGGTTTTGCGGGAATACGTTATTCTTTCCAGGCTTAGGTATACTTATGATCTTCGCTTTTTTCCAGACTTTTGGAAAGTAGAATAGTTTGAGTGCCGTGTTCGTTATTTGTGTAAGTAGTGTTATTGCAATATGCGGTAGTTTCTTCAACATTTCGTTAGTAATGCCGTCTAGTCCCGGGGATTTATTTTGTCGGAGGGTTTTGATTTTGTCCAGGAGTTCCTCTTCCGTGATTGGGTCTAGTGGGTCGGTTATCGGTCGTTCCATGTATGTGTTAACCCTTCTAATTACATCGTTATTGAACCCTACTTCTTGCACAGGGTTGGGGCTAAACTGTTGTTTCAGTGTTTCCGCTATTGCATTGGCCTTGTCGACACTCGTGTAGGCCATCCCTCCCTGTCCATGTATCGCAGGTGTGCCCACTTTTTTTGCGGTACCTTTTAGTATCTTTGTTATGGTCCATGATTTGTTTGTATCAGTCACTGTGTCCGTAACGAACGTGTTCCATTTAGCTCTTCTATATTCGTTGACTGTCCTCCTTACTTGCGCTTTAAGATGGTTATATCTTGTCCTTTCTTGTTGTGTCCTTAGTCTCTGCCAATCTCTTCTTGCTTCCCTTTTTTGGGCAATTAGGTAGTTTAGGTCAGGATGGTCAGACCTTATGTCTTGATGTTTTTGGGAAGTCTTTGTGTTTACTCTGTAAGTCTCTTGTATTGTCATTGTCAGAACGTCTATGGCAGCGTCAACGTCCTCTTGTGTCTCAATCACTAGGTTTCTTGGAATGTTTTCTTGTAGTTCAGTGTTAAATTTCACCCAGTTCGTAGTCTTAATAGTCGGTTTGCGCCAGTTGTTTTTGTGTTCAGTGTCGACGACCCACTCGCAGAGGATAGGATTGTGGTCCGAGTCCAACTCTTGCAATACTGTTAGGGTTTCATTCGTTATCTTTAAGTTGGTCATTATTATATCTAGAACATCAGGCCTATGTAGGTAATTCGCGGGATAGTAAGTTGGAGATTCCGGTGCCAATACGTTGTATTCTGCGTCCGATGCATGTTCTTCGAGTATACGTCCCTGTCTATTCGTCAACCGGCTATTCCAAAGTGTGTTCTTACAGTTGAGGTCTCCCCCAATAAGGAAGTGATCGCCTGTCGTCACAGTATCAAGGTCTGTTTTTAGAAGCATTTTGTTTGGGGGGTTGTATGCGGCCACAAAGTTGATATGGCCGCCTTTGGTGTTTACCGTTACTGCTGTTGCCTCCAGATTTTCTGTGTCTTGTATGGTTGATCTGTAGTGCGGTAGATAATTTCTTATGACAACAGCCGTACCTCCTCCCCTGCCGTGTGCTCTGTCAGTCCTGTAAGTGTTGTAACCTGTTATGTTGAATCTTTTGTCTGCATTAAGATGTGTTTCCCCTATTAGTGCCAAGTCTATACCATAGGTTTGTAAAATCTCCTTGAACTCATGGACTTGTTGGAGAATGCCGTTGGCATTCCAACTCAGAATTCTGAGGGTATTTGCTCCCATAGGTAGTGGTTTATTCGTCGTTAGTACCGAAGTAAAATTCACTAGCCGCTTCTATGATAATCATGAGTTTAGACATTTTGTCTTGTGTCTGGTTTATTTTCGGTATGTATGTTCTGATGTGCTTTATAAATCCGCATATATTCAGTTCCTTCAGTATTGCAAGTATTTCCTTAAAGTCAAATGAGGTGTTTGGTTCGCGTTCTTTCTCTTTTTGTTTCTGTGGTCCGTCCCGTTTGTCTATCAAGATATCTCTGTACGAACGATTAGTGTGTGATGTTGGCGTCGTCTTGTTTGGTAGTAGAGGAAATTCTTTTCTTGTCACTAGAGTGGGTGTTTTGGTTTCAGATCTTAGTCTCTGCTCTATTTTCAATTCAATTGCTTTTAGATATTCTGGACACTTTGAATAATTAGCAGTGTGGTTTCCTCTACAGTTCACACATTTAGCTGGGGTTGTGTTGTCCTTCTTTGTGCATTCTGAGGTCAAGTGCGGGGCCATGCATTTTACGCATTTTGGATTGTTTGAACAATTGTTCTTTGAATGCCCAAACTTCTGGCACCTATGGCATTGTAGTATATAGTTAGGTGATTGGATGTAATGTTCTATCTTTACCCTAGTGTGATTTATGAAGTTCTCTTGGAATAATTTTATGTTTTCATCTGTTCTAGTCATGGTACAGACGAATATTGGTAACAGTTTGACATTGTCCTGTGAGCCTATTTCCGTTTGGGTGCGTGATTGAAATTGCCTGACATCAGACGCAGTGTATCCTAATTCTCGGAGCTCTTCCTTGATCTCGTCAGTAGTCATGTTTGGCGGGAGCCCTTTGATTACCACCTTTAAGGGTCTGTCTCTTGGGAGGGTGAATGTATGGTACTCCTGGCCTGTCAGTTTGAGGTATGTCTGCATTGCTTTGAAGTCTTCAAGGGTTGCTACTTGTAGTTTGAGTCCCTCCTTGATGTAGAATATTTTATATGTCCCCTTCAGTTTCTCCTTCATCGCCTTGGTTATTTTGGTATAATTAGTGGTGCCCCTTACTAGAATGGGTGGAATCTTTTGTCTTGGTTGTTCGTCTTGTGTACTGTTCTCCCTAGCGGGTTCCTTTGCTCCTTCAGCGGTCTCCATTGGTTCCTCCTGGTCAGATATTGCGTCAAATTGATTCGTGATTTTGATAGTTTTCGAGGGTTTTTCCTCCCTCTGTTTAAATAAAAGTTTTCTTTTCAGTATAGTAGCTTCTAGGAAGCCGTCTTCATCAGAGTCTTCGTCAGTATTCTCAACGTTTATGTCTTCTTCCAGGTGTCTTGAGATATCCAGTGTTTGTTGTCTCTTTAGTTTCATACGTTCTTGTTCAGTAGTCATGTCCATGTTTAACTTGTGTTGTTGGCCCTAATAAGGGCCGACAACGGTTTTGTCAATTTTACTTCTAACTGTGTGTTAGCTTTGTCTCTTGTCAATATAACTGTTGTGGTATGCCCACTTGTTGATAAACTCACCCCTCAGTCGAATCTCGCCGAGAGTTGAGGCTTATATTCCAGGTGAAGTCAACCTTCCAACCTGTATAAACCTCCAGGTGAAGTCAACCTTCCAACCTGTCAACCTGTATAAACCTCTTCGTCCTCCTCCTTTCGTCATTCGTCTTCCTCATTCTATTTTGACAAAGCAAGAGTTATTATATAGTGTTTCCTCCGCCCGCCATTTATCTATGTTATATGTTTAGCAGGTCACGTGACACCAGACAATCGATTATCTCGAAGTAAGTATTGTTTGGACCAAACTATATTTATTTTTTCTGTTTTTTTTTATCACCACGTCTTACTGCCCCTTCGGGCTGTACGCATACGGGCTAATTACACTAATGTGCCAGGGATTAGTAAGGTTTAGTGTAGAATATGTGTACTTACATTTGCATGAAAAGCGAGGGAAAAGCCATTTATAAAATAACATTTTTAGTACACCTAACTGGTATTCGAACCCCAATATTCCTGTTATCAGCAGTCTCGTTTATTGTGAGCATTAGACGAATGTTCCGCAAACTGTGTGGGCACAGTGGTGTGCCGTGCGGCCACAGCCAAAGCGCCGCGCATTGCCGTTCAATGTAATATTATTATTAGCACCGCGTCTTACTACCAGTTCGGGTTATACACACTTGCGCTAATGTGTAATGGTAGGGTGATTGTGAGATGAGCTGGAGGACCCACAGTTTAACGTGGGATCCGAACCACGGTGGAGACCTGACATTCCCCACATTCACAAGTTGTGATTAATACACGTATTGTCAGAGGTGAAGGAAGGGCTTGGTAATCAGATAAATCTGTGCCGGGGCCTAGGATTGAACCCCGGTCTCCCAATACAGAAGTCCGTCACCTTACTCCTAGACCGTCAGGTTACCCTTGTTCAATATAATAAGAACAATAATAATTTGGTACGAGTGGCAGCCGTGTGTCGTCCACATTTCTTACTTGTACTTACTAAATATTTTAAATACATCTGAAAAATTCAAAAACTTTCACGTGAAGTTATAGTTATAGTTTACTCAAATTACTAACGGTTTCATCGAAATGTTTCAAAATATTAAAGAAGGGGGCACATATAAATAGCTTCAACCTTTAATCTCGGACGTTTTGAAGCTACTTCAGGAAAAGTTACACCCAATATCATTTCTGAGGGAACTGCAGGTTTTGTGTAGATAATCTTTATCTTTGCTCTCTTTCGGTTAACTGTTGCCAAATTTCCTCGCTATCAGTTATATAGGGAGGTGGTATACTAGAGTAAGAAAACAACTTCGACCAATCATCGTTGCGAAAGTTGTATTATATTTGAAAGGATATCGACCACATAAAAACGAGAAAATGACAACGCTGTTTCCCAATAGTAACTATGCGATTATATCCAGTGTAGAATATAATTTCCTAATTCTTATTTACTGTACAACTGTTGGTCTGGGTCCGTAATATATTTTCTGCTGCCGCGGCACGTAGGCCTACCGCAAACAAAACTGTGCGCCGTAAAAATGTTAAGCTTGTTAAGTGTACCGTTAACTTGGGACACTTTCTGTCCTGTTACTGCATATTTTGGTAGGATAACTGTAGTAATATTTGTAACTAATGCTGTTTAACTTGTTTATGTGAAGTTAGCTGCTTTAATAGGCTATCAATATTCACTCCGCTGTCAAATAATGAGGCAGGGAAATTGATGATGGGAATTCGGGTAAAGGCGTCAGTCACGGATTGTCTGGATTATCGGTGAAAAGGAGGTTGTGGTTGAAATCCAGGCTGTGTTAAGAAGTGTATTTTTCCTAAACGGTCCTTCACTCTTCCTCAACCTAAATGCATATAGGCCTACGCTTCATCTTAGCTCTACTTTCCTCATCTTTGTAGGCTCGTAATGCCAGTGTAAACACGCGGGAATTGTTAGTATAGGAAGAAAAACAAGATACTTCCCTCATTCCTAATATCGAAAGAAAAAGATCGATAAAAGAAAGCATCGGTATCGAGAGACAATGTAGGAAATGTTAGCCGAATATCATGTTTTTAGAGTTTTTTATACGAAAATGTCGATTTTTTTTCTCTTTGTATCTTTAGTTGTTTTGTACCTATCCAAAAAACATAATTCCAACTTTTGAATTATGATAGAATTTTCACTATGCACATTATATTAAACCACTAATAATAATAATAATATAGTCCTAATATTGTAATATAGGGTCTAGTTATGTGTATAGTTCATTTTTGAACGAATCAACAGGAATTTTTAATCAGGCTATCAATGTGTGGGCTCAAAAAGATTAAGTTAAAAAAAGTAAATATGCTTCATTCGATACCAATCCGATACCGGTGTGTGAACTCAGATGAGTCAAAGTATCGAAAGAAAAATGAATTAAAACTGTGTCTTCTAGTTAGTATTGGTATCGAAAGGAAAATATCGATATATCTGCCTCGTTTACCTCTATACAAAACATGTTAGCCAACACAATCCCAACAAGTTGTGTTACAATATAAATGCATTTATCAGCTCATTGGCGATGTTGGCCAACATGCCAAGAGTTGGAATTGCCAGTCGGTGCCAACATGTTGTGTTATGTTGCGTTGGCTCAATTATTGTTGTAGATAAATCACCAATACAACATTTTGGTTTATATGGAAGATTCTGCGCATGCGTTATCAAGTCAAATCAGTCTTTATCCTTCTTGATTTACATAATTTTATGTCATGTAGTGGAACAAAGCGAACACAATTAAATTAATTGATTTGTATCAAAAGTATTATATTATTTGGAACGTTACCTCGGCTGACCACAAGAATTCAAATTATTGAGGAGATATACTTAGTACAATAGCTAAGGTTTTTGAACCCTGCGTAGTTTTTTTACGTTTCTGTTTTTTATACAAGAGTACACTTTCTGCCAACACAATAAGTGAATAAACTTCACATAATACATCGTTCTACATGACCATAAATATGTTGACTGATTAAAAACTAGAGGAGGGCCCAGAATGTTGGTCCAACAAGTTGGTATAAATAAACATTGCTTACTTTTCCCCATGTGTTGGCTCCAACTTGTTAGATAATAAACAAGGCGTTACACATCCCTAGCTGTGAGCCGTGGGTCAAGGGATTCTCGGATTTACTAAAGCCTACACATAGCAAAGCAAGATGGGGCCATTGTCTTGTCACTACCGTTGTTATGGAGCATTTCTAGAGATTTGATACATCGCCCACTAATCAATCTTTACCTTCCTCTTGCCTCATACAGATCGTGTAGTCCTGGTCAGCGAGGTGGCGGCCATTGTCACCAAAGTTCATTGTTTGGATTACACCTGTAAATGATACCCATGTTTATAAAGATACATATAAAATGAAGCTAGGAGCAAATATTTTATTTTGGTCATTATTATTTCATTGATAAGAATTACTATATTTGAGAAACCAAATTACTGAGGATAAAAGATAAATAAACGAAGAATATCAACTTGTTTTGAAACAAGAAGATTGAAAAATTGCATACGAGCTTGCTTTCAGAGAAACGAACAATGGTGTAGTCGTAAATTTAGCAGTGCTGGAACGCAAGGCCGTAAACTTATCCACCCCAAAGTTGAGGAGGTGGTTTGGGGTGAGGGTGGGGGGGGGGGGCACAG
>CABFOV010000031.1:0-19270 GCA_902141375.1 Timema poppense | reverse complement strand
GGCACAGTCCCCCAACCGCCGTAGATTAAATAATTTCACTAACATAAGTGCCTATAGAAGCTATTTGGCGAATGTTTAATGGTAACTAAAGCAGAAACTTACTTAGCGCACTTCATCTAAAATTCTAAGAAATTGCATAGAGCACAGTAGATATCATCAGAATGTATTGATTCATATTATGAACAAAGTTTTAACATAATATTGATATAAAATCAATTAGTTAACTTAGAACTGCATAGTATAAAACTTTACTAAAAAAAAAAATATTTTTAATATTTTCCCATGAAAAGCAGTTCCGGAAAGGTGTTCCCGCTCCACTATACCCCTGAAAACATAGTGCAAGTTTGTAAGGTTGAAATAAATTTAAATCAAATAATATGCATCGCATTATGTCAGTGGAAACATAACTATTCGTCAGATGTATTATATTTATTGCTCAGTTTATTCTCTCTATTACATTACATTCACGTCCTAATAAGCCTGATGGTAAAACCAGCAAAGATAAACCCGTTTTAGCTCACTTTTCCACTAAGTATAGGGCTGCGAACTAGGGCGGCCAGCTACTATTCAAACCAACTCTCGTGTTTAGCTAAGAATGGACATATCTGACAGCTGTAAAAATCTAATAAATCATTTTTCGCGTATTCATACGACAGGTCATGTTATCTGCAGCTGACACTTTATATATATATAAATTATCAAATATCCATAAAATAACACTAATAATATGATAGAGCTTTATCAACATTGACTGGAAAAAAAAAAGTGTTTGTATTTTCTAAAATATGTTCCAAATGTCCATTTGCAATAAAATTAAGGTATACTATGAGTCCTACCCCATGTAAGATACTATACCAACCAATTTTTGCATCACCACGTCTTACCGCCCATTCTGGTTATACGCTTCTCATGTTCAACTTGTTGGAGTTTGGCCACGTGTAAATTACCATACCGACCAACTCTATGTTCAATTAATTGGAACTTGACCAAGTTTAAACTACTATACCTACCAACTAACATGTTCAACTAGCTGGAGCCTGGTCAACTAGGTACAATTGTTGGTGGTATCTATAGTCTCCAGTCTTTGCTCCTACCTTGTCTAGAGCCATACCTGTGTTTCCTTGATAGTGCTGGAGACAGCCGGCAGGGGCGCGCTGGCTGAACTCTATCTGAGTCACCTGGAGGTGGTACAGGACAAATAGTAGAGATTAGAAATGAAACAATGGACCAATGAAGGTGTTAGGGATCACACACTTAAACTAATTAACATAAGGATAGCGAATGGATCTAATCAATTCGAAATAATTGCAACCTTACGAGCACGGAAAGAGGGTGTGAAACGATGTGAGAGATACATTAGAGGAAAATGAACAGTGATAAGTACTCACTGGTCGAGAACGTATCTACTGGTGACACACAAACAGAGGAGTTAATTATATTGGGCAATTATAAATAGTCGCCCAGCTTTCTTCATGTTTATAATTAATGCATTTTCAAATGTATTATGTGAAAAAATAATGAAGTTCCTTGTGAAAAAGTCCACTTATGGATGAGCCAAGACTCCCTATGACCTGACAGTATAGAGCCCCTAGAGTCCTCTTTGTGCAAGAGTCCAGACTCACTATAACCTGCGAGTATAGAACCCTTAGAGTCCACTCGGTGTAAGAGCCCAGACTCACTGTAATTTGACACTATATAGCCCCTTTCAGAAATGGGTGTTAGTGATATAGGGCGCTGATAACTGGCCACCCAAATAGTGTCCACTTAATAAAAAGAACCCAACCTTAATGCAACATGTCGGTATAGAACCCCGGACAATATTCGTGTGATGACACTCACCTTGATCTCCCACATCCTATACAAGTTATCCTTGGTCAGGTTCATTGTGATGGAGATAGAGTCGTTCACATTCTCAACGTCGTAAAACACTGGACAGAGGAAACGACAATGATATCTAGCCTGTTGTTAATAGGAAGGATATTAATATGGGGTATGGAGCCCTTTACATTATTGAAAACTAGAAAATAAAGGTAATATGGCAATGTTTAAACCCTAGTTAAAGGGCTGTCGCTCTTCGTACGATTGGAATCTAGAAAAGAAAGATCTAATGACTATTTAAACCCTAGTTAGAGGGCTGGAGTTCTTCGCACGATTGTAATCTAGGAAAGAACGGTATAATGACTATTCAAACCCTAGTTGGAGGGCTGGAGTTCTTCGCACGATTGTAATCTAGAAAAGAACGGTATAATGACTATTCAAACCCTAGTTGGAGGGCTGGAGTTCTTTGCAAGATTGGACGTAGGTAGAGGAGGCTATAATGACAGTGTTTAGACCAAAGTTAGAGGGCTGGAGCCCTTCACCTGATTGAAGACTAGAGGATACGGGTAAAATGATGGATTTGAAAGTTTCAACCCAGGCCTGGATGTAAACAGCTTGAAACAATTATAGCGATGGGTTTTTTTTGTGTTTGGACAACCATGCCATCAGAGACATTTCAGTCTTAAGGGTAGGTTTCTATGTCCTCCCAGCTGACATAAACCAACATATTTAATTGGTTAGGTGGGCCTCTAAGTCATTAAATAGATCATTATAAAGCTTAAATACACCCATTCTTTACTTTATCAGTTTTAATTTCAATTTCAGCTCAAGCCTTACTTTGAACCTAGGATTATATGCAATAGAGAGGAACTGTGAAGTTAAATAGGAAGCAATTAAGGTGGGGATGTAGATAACGCGAGAAAATGTCAGTGATTTTTGCAGTATTTATATAAAAACTCTTTTTGGCCAAAATAAATAAAATATTGCTTCAGAACAAACATAGAGTTTAATTTCATTCACATGATGATATAAACATTTCTTCAATAACTATCAAGGATGTCCTGGAATTTAATGACAACTTTTTTTTTTCATTTAAAACGTTTGTTAGCTAATTCCGCCATGCTCATGACAGATATTCAAGAACTGTGGATATCAACAAGGGAAGTAAATTCAACTTTATGTGTGTGCTAAAGCAGTCTTAAATTAATTTTGGCAAAACAAAGTGTTGTTATAAAAGCCGCGAAAATAAAACACTGCCCTTTATTCGCGTTCCCTACATTTCCACCTTAAGGTTATTAGAGGATATATTTTATAGAGGAAGCACGAAGGTAAATATTAGGTAAGGAAGGTTCGAGGAGGAAATGTATTAGAGAGGAACTGTGAGAATAAATAGAAAGCAATGTAGGTTCTAGAAGGATATACACTGGAAAATAGCTATGGAAAAATTAGGAAGCAAGGAAGGATCTAGGAGAATATACACTGGAGAGGATTTATGAAGATAAATAATAATCAAGCAAATTATAAAAAAATACGGATTTAGCAAAATTTGGAATACTGTTGTAACGGTAAACTAATCCCCTATTTCGAGTTTATTCTTATAGCTCAAACACAAGATTAATATCACCACAAGACATATAAAATAGATTTAAATAAAACAACTTGTAAGTGAGCAAAAAACCTTAGCACCCTGTATCTCACCGTGCTGGCCGCTGTTCTGACCGCAGATCTTAAGCTCCCGGCTGGATCCTCCTGCCATAGTAAACACATCCGAGTCACAAACCCCGGTCCTTCTGTTGGGCTGTCCCTGGAATCAAACTTGAGCTTAGTTCCTGCAACACCAGCACTACAAATTTCTCTCACCCTGCCGGTGTAAGCGGAAAACATTAGTCCAGGATATTATTAGTCTGAATGCAAGAAAGACTTTATAGTACAGCATCGGCACGCACTCAAAAGAACGGCATCGCTTTGACACCGAACAGCGGTCTAATAATTTCAATGTTGACTAGGAAATTCGTGTCCAAGGAAATTAATACTACTTTATTAAACCTCTCACACCTTATCTACAGTAGCCCCATGGCTTCTTTGGTGCTGACTGACAGCTCACAGCTGACTTCTGTCAGTCAACATTTAGGTATATACCTGAATTTTGACTGTCAAAAGTGACAGCTGCTAAACACATGTTTTTGTAGATCATAAGATCCGCCGTAGGGATACATAATTTGGTCTGGTAACTTTTCAAAGCTGTCAGTCAGTACCAAAGAAGCCATGGGGCTACTGTATTTACCAAAGCCTTCACAGTATCATCACCAGTGTTTTTTAAATCCTATCTTAAAAGGTAAAAAAGAAAGACAATTAATTAGCATATTATGTCAAAAGCCTTTGAATATTTGACACTCTTCTTACTTTGGCACTCCCAATAAATGTAATTTAAACTTAACACACATACAAATATATAAAATGTTAAATTATATTATATAATTATAGAGTAGTCACACACCCTTATAAGTTATTTAGAAAGGCCTTCCTCTGAAATCTTTTTAAAATCGAATGCCGTAAGACTTAAGAATGTATTTAAAGTAGTATTTAACTTTAAAAATACAATGTATGCCCCTAGAAGCTCTTTGGAGATTTTACTTTCTCGACCCCTTGAAGAGAGAAAGTATTGTGATCGTCAAAAAAATCTTACTTTAGATTTTGATAAATGTCGATGCTTCATGACTTTCTAAATAAAAATAAATAAACAGCTTTACATTTTGGGTCATTTTATATTTAAGACTAATATTTCCACTATCGCAGAGCAATCAAATGATAAATAAGTAAGTTATTATTTATAAACTGTTCAAAAAAATACTCGCTAAAGCCCAAGTTGTACAATAAAATTATTTAACTGGTTACCAACTAAGACTCGCGACAACACGCATATCTTTAACACACTTAACACACAACTTATGCACATGTGTTACAGACCCTCCAGCATCTATATAATAAAACGAAATTTAGTTTAAAATGACATATTTTAGACTGCCTTTGTAGTTATAATTATATAAGCAATTGTCTTACAATTACAAGATACATTCAATTGACTATGACTAAACATTCTTATAAGAAATATAATGTACATAAAAAATTGATATTTTGTAAGTTCAGGAAAGGTATGGCCTACGTTATAATATAGCACACACACACACACACACTTCCTAAGGGCGGCATTAACAAAGAGCCACTACCTAAAAATTTACTTGTCTAAGGATTTCCTAAAAACTTTAGAGCGGCATTGACAAAGAAATTAAAAAAGCGACGTTGACAAAAAAAATATTTTTAAATGAGCGGCATTGACAAAGAACCACTACCTAAAAATTTCCTAGTCTAAAGATTTCCTGCCACACCTGCCCTTCTTTAAGCAGGCAAATGCTGTTGCACTGTTAATTATTCTACTCCTCATCTCGTTCATCCTGGATTTTATTTTTTATTAAAATTATGTAAAAACCTATAAAGGATCAAATGATTGTGATAAACTATTATTTTTTTAGTAAAAAAGTATGTGTTGTTTAACACGGCTCCCCTTTGTTGGTAGGCAAATTGCACAGCACCTGAGTATGTTGGGCTACGGGAAACAAGTGTCAAAGCATTTAAATTCTTCATAAAGCGTATTCTAAGTGGAAATGTTGTAGAATGATGGTAACGAGATTTTTAAAATATTGCTATAATTTAAAGAATAAATAATATGATAGCTTCCCTCACAGTGTTTGAAGATGAGGTTTAACGAGTGCTAGATTCCCCTTTTGGCTACTAGCACTAGATACTTACTGACGAGATCTCAAATCAATCATGTTCAACCTCATATTTATTTTAATCGACTGGAAACGAAGTCCTGTCCCTTTGGTGGGAAAGAAGGTCATCAGCATTTTAGTTTATTTGTGATTGGTTAACTGTAGCTTACTTGGGACTGGTTAGTTGGAGTATATTTGTGACTGGTAGTTGGAGCGCATTTGTTATGGTCATATGGAGTGCATTTGTAGCTTGGAATGTATTTGTGACTGGTTCTATATTGATCTCATAATTTAATAGGTAAAATTAAATTATATAAATTATCTGTCATAACATAAAAGTATAAATAAAATGGCAAATGATCAAACACTCACATATCTTGCGGTCGGTTAGGTACAGGATGGTGATATGTTGTACAGTAGCCCCATGGATTCTTTGGTGCTGACTGACAGCTCACAGCTGACTTCTGACAGTCAATATATAGGTATATACCTAAATTTTAACTGTCAGAAGTGACAGCTGCTAAACACATGTTTTTTGCAGATTATATGGTTCGGCGTAGGGATACGTAATTTGGTCTGGTAATTTTTCAAAGCTGTCAATCAGCACCAAAAAAGTCATGGGGCTACTTATAATTAATTACAATGCAATAACAAAATTACGATAGTGGATTATCGGGGGCAAAGAACACTTACATTATTTCAAAGTCTATTATATTTGGTCTAGGTGGGGCACGTCTAATATAATCAGTAAGTCCCAGGAGCTACTAATTCAGTATAGGCAGAAAAGACAATGGACACAGGCGTGTTACGTGTTCTATGGACACAGGGTTGTACTTACCATGTTGAAGTGAATGAAGTCGAGTCGAAGCTGGCTGATTTCTGGCACCATCTTCTTGACTTTGATAGTACAACTAGCGACATCTCTTGTCAGGGTAGGAAAACTGGGACTCACGATGTAGGTAACGTTGTTTGATACCTCTCCACTGCAGGATACTAGAACTGGAACAAACGCAAGATACGTTTACACTTGATTTGACCTCACGGTGCAACAAGGGACATAGCCTGTCACGATGGGAGCAATGAGATAGGTAATGTAGTTTGAAACCTCTCAATTGCAGGATACTAGAACTGGAACAAACGCAAGATACGTCTACACTTGATTTGACCTGCAACAAGTAACGTATCCTGTCAAGGTGGGAACAGTGAAGCTGGTAACGTTGTTTGATACCTCTCCAGTACAGGGCACTAGAACTGTAACAAACGCGAGATACGTATACACTTGATTGACCTGCAACAAGTAATGTATCCTGTCAAGGTGGGAACAGTGAATCTGGTAACGTTGTTTGATACCTCTCCACTCCAGGGAACTAGAACTGTAACAAATACAAGATACACCTCACTTGACTGATTGAATAATGATCTTGCATTTAACAAAAACTGTTGGCTAATTAATATACGAGTGTAAATAAATAAGACACTAAGTGCCAAAAAGTTTAAATTGAATTATCATCAAAAACCTATTTTCCAGGAAAAATTTACATTTTTCCTTGATTGTATTATATTGTTAATCAAGAGAATAGGCCTATATATTTACACTATCACACAAATTAAAACAAACTTTTAGCTAAAACTAAACTTTTAAAAAACCAAGCAAAGTTATAAATAATGTAAACACTCTATATCCTGAAGGTCATGCCAACAAAAACGCTCTAAGTGACATTGATGTAAATGAAGTCATCCACACGTATTAAAAGTATTAATTTTAAAATACATTTTACGAATAAAATCATAATCAGTACTTTCACTTGGCACTATTAAAAGTAGCCAAAGCTACTAGAAAAAAGTAGTAAGGTGGTAAGAAATTACTTAATGAATAGTCTTCAATAAACCTCTTTTCACTCTTAGCTCACCACCCCATTCAAGTGTTTTACTTAACTAGGTCACTGTAAAAATATTTATGTTCTTCTTTAGATAAGAATAGGATTTTTTTTATATTTCTTCTTCTCTTGAATTATTCTTGATTGACATGTTAATGGTGTAAACTCCGTTTCTTTGATCTTCCAATCTCTCTGTGGTCGTTTCAAGATGTGCACCTCTTGCTACAGTTATAAGTCGCCCAAACCTTTTCGGGTCTCAACAAGAGTTAGATTTCTTTTTTTCTATCTTGATCCAGTGAACATTCTACGTATCTAATGACTTTGCGTCCATGAACCTGTCCATAATAAAAGTATTTGATTCATTTGAGTAATAAGAAACTGCGTTTCATGTCTGTCAGTGATTATTGGTACCTTGAGATCTTCAGGTATACCAATTGGCTTAGTGACGCTTTTCTTCTTTTCTATTTGTGCAAAGTCACGATCACAAGACATAAAAGAGTGTCCACTGACTAGGAACTTGTAGTTGAATTAATTGAAAATATCCTTGCTGACAAGGTAGACCCACATAAAAATAAGAACTTTGTTTTTATTTTGGCCACAGCAGCTGCCAATTCATATATTAAGGATTTCTTGTTGATAATACCGCTCCTGAATACTTTCAGGACACGTGAATCTATTTAATTTGCTCCTATACTAGTTATTCCTTCATGCCAGACACACATATACGCGTTGTTAGTGTCACTAATATTAATATTAAAATTAAAATTTGATAGCTGCCTTGAGTAAAACATCTGAGAATACGTTAGAGGAGGTGTGAAAAGGACTGGTAAATCCATAAATACTGTGCATTGTTCACTGAGAGGTAATCGAGATTCTTGCTCATCTTTGGTCATTGAAGTAACAGCCTGCTCGGCTCGACGGTGATGCAGCTCTAGTTCCAATCCTAATCTATTTTCCTGGCCGGGACTTTCTGCTTGATCTGCTTTAATCTTAGCTGCGTACATACCACATTTGTCCCAACCGTTTATTCGAGGAAATCCAAAACACGATTTTGGAAAGATTGTATTGAAAATCTTTCTGCATTAATGATAAGAAACGTTAGTGTTTGTATAAAGGTATTCAAAAGTGAGGAAGAGACGGTTCAAATAGAGCTCAGGCCTAAAGTATTCTCGACTTGATTTGCTCCTGCTGTATTGACTTTCATCATATTTATATGGCCGATCATAATTTTCTCAGTTTCTAGATAAAATTTTCTGTTTCTTTTATTTACTCCTGCTAGTTTACATTATATGCGACCGGCCTTTTTTATTTTTTTTCTGTCAACACTTGTATCTTCTTCTGAGTTAAGGCAAATATATCAGAAACTGTACGACATACAGAAACAATATTTAGTTTATCATCTGGTACAGAATATAAAACAGTTGCCTGTCGTCGATTCTCACCCGGTTACTCGTATTTATCATGCCTCCTTCTTCTCACGTGTGTAATTGTTATCAATGTCAAAATATATGTCCCTCACTCGTCTCTGTTCATTTTATAGAAGTCATGGAATAACTTTTGTTTGTACTCGTCAGCTAGAGACTTAAAATGATAGCTACATTTACAGCTCACCTGCAACACAAGTGCCTTCTTTAGTTTAGATGAAATGTAGATTCATAAAATTTGAACAAAGAAATAGAAGTCCTTATAAACAACTAGATTATATTGAGGGGTTAAATAGCTAAGCTATCATATTTGTTAGGGTAGCATGTTACAAGTACAATAAAAATGCCATAAATTTAATTAACACAATGAATACAAGCGCTAATATATTCTAATAATGTGTGGCAGATATTAACTCACGGTGTATTTATGTTGCTGGAAAACGTCCAAGCTCCAGGAAAGCTGTCCCAGCTGACTATGCCGGGATCATCAGCTAAACTACATCATACTCACAGGCCCCGCTTCGAAGAAATGACCGATACGTTTTTCTCTGGGCGCCACACCATCTACGAGTGCAAGTTGTCATTCAGCGCAATTACGCAACTTAACCCCCTCCCCCCTAGGGTGTCCAGATGCAAACCTTCCTCGAGTTCGTCAGTTCTGTTACTATATAACAGTCATTCCTCTCTTAACATTTTATAATCTATTTTAAAAATTCGACGGAGGAAGAACTAGGACGTAAATCTACATAGCTGGAGAAACTACTGGTGACTACAATGTGTCAGGCGTTGGTCTTTCCACCTCGTCGCAGATGAAGCCTCGTCTGAGACTTTAAGTATTTGAAAGTTATAATCTAGGCTAGATTCGTAACACCTCTTTAACTATGTCCATTAGACATAGTTTTTGTGTCAGTGTGTTTGACTTTATTTTCTATGTCCAGCAGGCATAGTCTTGAATGTTAGTCTTAACAATCTTTAACTACGCCCATTAGACATAGTTTTTGTGTCAGAGTGTGACTTTATTTTCTATGCCCATAAGGCATAGTTTTTTGTATGTCAGTCTTGACGCTCATTTTCTATGTCCATAATACATAAAGTTGTTTGTCAAAGTTCTGACATGTTTTCCTGTGCCCATATGGCATAGTTTAGAATGAAGGGTTTGATGCTCTATTTATCTTGGTCCATACGACTTTATTTATTGTGTCAGATTGTATGACTACTTTTTCTAAGTCCTTAAGACATAGTTTTATATATTATGGAATAATAATAATTCCCTAGATGGTATAACCATGTTTAAAATTTCTTTATGGCGGAAATCAGGCTATCTAACGTTTTCTTCAATGACCTAATTAGGTAAGTGACAGATAGCAGTTACTATTATTTCTTTTTAGTGTATCTATTTACGGTGTGCAACATGTGGGAGCACTACTATTTCGTAGTAGTGGCCCGCGGGGATAGTGCTTTGTCTTCGGCCCCTTCAGGCGCCGTTTGTATTACATAAAACAATTATTGTTTGTACTATTTATTGTGTTCTCAAGTTAGGGTGGAAGTATAAATATACTATTGAATGTCAAGGCAGTACTTATTAGGAATTGACCAACTATAGTAATTTAACCCCATAGATGCCTGATAGCTTGCCATTTATTATTTGTAATATGCTAGTTCCTCTTCTAATAGTTTATTCTTAGGTTTTCCTAACTCTACATGGAGTTAGCTCAAGCTAGCCAGCTTATATAACTACCTTCATATTAACTCTATAAAATTAGTATTTAGTACCCTTTGTTTTCATTCACTATATTTTCACTATTATTCATGAATAGACCTTTCAGGTCTTAGTCTGGTATTAGCTAGGCTGGATTGTCTTTATGTATTGTGGCTTAACCTTGAAATAATATTTGTAGCATATTTTTGATGCCGCTATGTTGAGGCAGATGCTCCTTCGTAGGAGAATAAGAGTTGATTCTTATTTCTAGAGTTACCAAACTAAATTATATGTTCAATCTTACTTCTGTTAGTTCCTAATCATCAAGGAGTTTATTTCTATTCCTGCCTATAGGGATGTATACTACTATGATAACTGAATAAGGTTATATTTAAAAACAATGGACTGTTTGATCTAATATCTATTTAAAACGTATGTAATTCTATTGGCCTTTTCTAATTTAAAATAAACTGATTGGTTTGATTTGTTATCCTTATATATTTCTCTTTTGTCTAATCCTTCCCAAAACTTCATGTTACAATATTGTAATTGTAATCGTCACTTCTTCTACATGATAGGGGAAGTAAGGATTCATTAGTTACGGTTATAGCTGCAGATTTATATAATATTATTTAAATTGAAAAATTACACCTGGACACGGGAATCGAACCCGGGACCTTCAGCTTAGTACACATATGCTATAGCCACTGATCTATCCGGGAATAGTCTCGTGCCTAGGGTCATTATTCACTCATATTTTAAGGCAGAATCTGTGATGGACGTGCAGAAATAATTGGTTACAAATGTGTGATCGGTCAAGATCATGAGCTACCAGATAACGCAGCCACCATCGACTTGTGGATGGATGTTTGCTGCCAATAGTACAATCATACTTCTACAACTAAGCTATACATTTTAATATTAACATAGTCATAAATAAATCTTAATTTAAATTAGTAGATAGTGAATTTACTTACATAAGATGTTTTATTAGCAGCAACCTTTTTAATTTTTGAGGAAATTTATATTCCAAACTTCTTGCCTTTATGTTTTTTCTGACTAGAGATACACACACATTTTTACGTTGAATTTCACTATTATTAGTTGAAGTAACTTCCATTTCGATGGCTCAGAGCATTTGAACTTGATGGCTTACTGTATCACTCTTGTGGCACAGACAGTTTTATCGACCATACGGACTTAGCGCTCACGCATTCTTGCGGTGACTCCCAATACTTCCCAAAGGCATCTGGCACTTAGAGCATAACATAGGTTGAATGGCATCGGAACTTACTTTTAGATCACATTTCACAGTTTCTTTATTTATTATACTTTGTTGTCCGACACCTTAACTAATTCAGTACCGTGTCTGTCTCAGGTTCGGTTCCTGGCATTGCCGAAGAATGTGTCATTGTTGAAATGAGGGTTTCTCCTTTAACAGTGAGGAATTAACGACAGGGGGCTGTATGTAGTGTGTGTTCTATATTTAAGTTAGTTTATAATTCGTGTGCTGATATAAACAGTCTTTTCAGAAATTGTACGTTAAATACCGCAAATAAAAATTTTAAATAACTTTGTTTGCTAGTAACCTAATATTATATAAATGTTTCGAAAGTTTTGTAATAAATAATACATTATTTAAAAACGTGGCTACTTATATTCCAGCTTGGTGACTTCCAACTGACCTTAACTCGTGGTGATTTTCATCCCACCTAACCTCTTGGGAACTTCCAACCGACCTAACTCCCGATTACTTCCATCCCACCTTGACTCCTGATTACTTCCATCCAACCTTGACTCCTGATTACTTGTATCCAACCTTAGCTCGTGGTGACCTTTTCACTTTTATACTAAATGCTAACTTTCACCATATAAAGTTATGTCTAGAAGGTTAGTTGATTGTGTAATTAGCTATCTAATTGGTTTATTAACAATTTAGTTTGATAGTTATAGTCAATCAAGCTCTTAACTATTTAGTTATTCAGTTAGCTATTTAGTAAGCTGGTTAGTAATTAACTAGATAGTGCTTTTCATTTAGCTAGTCAATATATTAGTTAGTTAACCATTTAGTAATTAAGCTGTCTAGTTAGTTAATTAACTACTTAGTAGATTAGCTAGCTAGTCAGTCAAGTAGTTAGTCAGTTTATTAACTCGTGTGTTAGGTAGCCATTTAGTTAGTCATCTAGTTATTCAATTAGCCATTTTGTCAGTCAACCGGTTATTCAATCATCCAGTTTAAGCAGGATAACGAGCTAGTTTGTTGATGAGCTAGTTATGTAGTCAGTTAGTAAGCTCTATACTTAGTTAGCTAGTTCAACGTCATTCAGCCGGTCAGTCAGGAGCGTTATTAGTATATATTGTGTATAGCCTGAACCGGTTATATGGATAGTCAGCTGGTTAATCAGTTATCTAGTCAGCAAGTATGTTGGATTGTCCGATAGTAAGTTGTTTGGATAGTTTGTCGATCAGCTTGCCAGTTAAATAGATAATCACCTGGATAGTCAGCTACTTAGCCATTCATATGGCTGGTCAGCTAATTTGTCAGCCAGCCTCTCAGCTAAATAGAAAATCACCTGTCTAGTCAGCTACTTAGACATTCATATGGCTAGTCAGCTAGTTTGTTAGTCAGCCTTACATGTGTATGAATAATCACCTGGATAGTCAACTACTTATTTATGCGTATGGATAGTCAGCTAAGTTTGTCTGTCAGTCGATCAGACATATGGAGCGTAATCTGGATAGTCAGTTACTTAGTCATTCATATAGATAGTCAGCTACTTAGTCATATTGATGTTCATTTAGTTAGTCAGCCAGTTTGTCAGTCAGCCAGTCAGACATTCGGAGAGTAATCTGGATGGTCAGATACTTAGTTATTTATATGTATAGTCAGTTAGTTTGTCAATCAGCCAGTCAGTCATGTGCACCATAATCTGGATAGTCAGCTACTTAATCATATTGATATTTAGTTAGTTAATTAGTTAGTTAGTTAGCTAATTTATCAGTCAATTGGATAGTCAGCTAGTTTTTCAGTCAGCCAGTCAGTCATATGTATAATAATCTGGATAGTCAGCTACTTAGTTATTTAGTTAGTTCTACTTAGTCATATAGATATTTAGTTAGTCAGCTAGTTTGTCAATCATCCTGTCAGTCAAATTGATAATTATTTGAATAGTCAGATAGTTTGTCTGTCAGCCGGTCAGTCATATGAATAGTAATATAGTCAGTTAGTCAGTCAGTCGGCCAGTATCCCAGACAGGTCCGGGCCGGGTTGAGAAATTCCCGGGTCCCAGGAACTGGGCCACGAGGTGGTCATCACACAACGGCACAAACTGCTTCTAGGAAAACAAAAACAACCAAGAGCTTCCTTTGAGACCCGTCTTGATGGCCGAAGGCAGATGGCTGGACAAGAGTGGCCGTTCCAGGAGCTGACTGCTTGTTCACGGAACACTCAATGTATAGAGAAACTGGTGTGATCCAGAGAGGAAAACACATCCAGATGTTAAAGAAAAGCTACCTTATTAGGTGGGCGTGTTCACTTCTTCCATGCCAACAAATGTTGCTTATTTTCTTAAAATTGGGTATTTTTAAAAAATTTCAATTATAAATACACTCCTGATTAATATGAAGGCATAAACCAAATTAAAAGTATGAATCGCAAAAGAAATACACTTTCCCAAACGAGAATGAATCGATTCCAAACAAAGTTTACTCATTTGTACAGAGTGCGAATAAAAACACATTTAAATAACGACCAAATAACACGTGGACTCTTTTTTTCCCCGCTTTTTTTTCTCTCTAGACACGTTCAAATAAATGTATTGACAAGCACAAATATTTAAATGTATTTATCTAAGATTGGGCACATCAAACCAATCATGGAAGTTGTGTTTGCCACCTGTATACATAAAGATATAATCTACAGTCTAATTTTCATAGGCAGATAGTTAGAAAAGTTACTAAGCTGTATCTACTTTGCAGTGTTCATACGTCAGCTTCCAACTGGTTGCAGATGCCACTTGCTTATATAATGTAAACAATGTTTTAAATTATTTACTAAATAGTGTTCAATCAGACATCCCTTCTTTTCTTAATTGGATTAATCAAATAATAATGCACATGAAACCCTGTAATTGGTCAACTATTACATACCTGGGTCTATCTGTTGGCAAGTTTTTGTTATTTATACAAACAATATAGCTAAAAAATGAATTCGTATTGCAGTAGCACTGCAGTACACTTTTATCTCATATATGAGCTACTCTCGAAATATACCATACTGTTGATGACGGTGATATCGGGGCTCAAATCCCGTTCGGGTGTATTGACGGTAGTTTTTACTAGATGGTTTCCCCCTCCTGCTCCAAATAAATGCGGTTACATGTCCTCTAAATTCAACTTCCCTAATTCCTAACACATTATTTTACTAATTCTTTTCACATTATATGACAAACTGTAAACATCTCCACCAAGCTCATAAAGTTCATATAATTAGTAAACAAATAAAAAAGTAATTATATCTATGGTTGTTAATAGATATCGCCAATATCTGTAAAATAACAATAGTAAAATAATAACTTGTTATTAATATTGTTCGCAAACGAATATGTTTATATTTTATGGACCTTCCTTCCTATAAAAATTGGACTTAGAATGCATGCTCTCTGTTGTAGTCATACAAAGACTAGTAAGAAAGGATAAGTTATAGTAAAATTTTGGTAGAAGAGATTTTTAAAATACAAATATTATTTTATGTGTGTTGATAATATTTATCAAAAGTGACATCTTCCACGTCACATGTCGTATGAACGGGAAAGTATATATAGTAATTTACTAGCGGTTAGATAAGATTCTTACTACGAAAATGGGACTGTACCTTGAACTGCCCACCCTTGAAGGCGTTTAGTTTACGACCGTTTTCCTGATCCAATTTATGAAAAGATCTCAAACTCGTTCGTGGAATGATCTATTTTCCAAGTATAGTTGACTTCGTGACCTACTGTTCACTTTGTAGACACAAATTTATTTCTTCAAATCATTCAAAACTTATGGTAACTAAATGCAAAATAATAGTCAAAAACGGGAATCTAACCCGGAGTATTCGTAGAAAATTTGTTATTTCTCACTTAATTGAACTTAATCCCAGTTTCAGGACTGTACCTCTGTACATCACGTATCAGTTTGTGGCATATGAATTATTCAAAGATAAGACTTACAACATCAGTAACATTATTGTTATCATTCCTATAAAGCTATGATAATGCCTGGATGTTCGTACCCGGGTAACACCACGAGTATATACCCAGTTAACAGGACGAGTATATACCTAGTTAACTAGACGAGTATATACCCAGTTAACAAGACGAGTATATACCCAGTTAACAGGACGAGTATATACCCAGTTAACAAGACGAGTATATACACAGTTAACAAGACGAGTATATACACAGTTAACAAGACGAGTATATACACAGTTAACAATACGATTATATACTCAGTTAACAGAACGAGTATATACCCAGTTAACAGGACGAGTATATACACAGTTAACAAAACGAGTATATACACAGTTAACATTACGATTATATACTCAGTTAACAGGACGAGTATATACCCAGTTAACAGGACGAGTATATACACAGTTAACAGGACGAGTATATACACAGTTAACAGGACGAGTATATACACAGTTAACAAGACGAGTATATACACAGTTAACAGGACGAGTATGTACACAGTTAACAAGACGAGTATATACACAGTTAACAAGACGAGTATATACCCAGTTAACAGGACGAGTATATACCCAGTTAATAAGACGAGTATATACACAGTTAACAATACGATTATATACACAGTTAATAAGACGAGTATATACACAGTTAACAATACGATTATATACACAGTTAACAGGACGAGTATATACACAGTTAACAGGACGAGTATATACCCAGTTAACAGGACGAGTATGTACACAGTTAACAAGACGAGTACATACACAGTTAACAAGACGAGTATATACCCAGTTAACAGGATGAGTATATACCCAGTTAACAGGACGAGTATATACACAGTTAACAAGACGAGTATATACAGAGTTAACAATACGATTATATACACAGTTAACAGGACGAGTATATACCCAGTTAACAGGACGAGTATATACACAGTTAACAAGACGAGTATATACACAGTTAACAGGCCGAGTATATACACAGTTAACAGGACGAGTATATACACAGTTAACAGGACGAGTATATACACAGTTAACAAGATGAGTATATACACAGTTAACAATACGATTATATACTCAGTTAACAGAACGAGTATATACCCAGTTAACAGGACGAGTATATACACAGTTAACAGGACGAGTATATACACAGTTTACAAAACGAGTATATACACAGTTAACAGGACGAGTATATACACAGTTAACAAGACGAGTGTGTACCCAGTTAACAGGAAGCTCATATACCTAGATAAAAGGACGAAGCCCAGGACCAGTTAACATGAGAAGAACATGTCTGTATAGCAAGACTGCATATAGGATACCCTTGTATTATCTAAAGGCCAGTAAAGTGTTGTACTCACAAACACAGCACACGCCAAATCCAAGTGCGCAAGGGCCATGTGACTCCCCCTCCAAGATTCGACACTCGTAGGTGTTCAGACATGTACCTGTAACAAGACAAATTAACTTTGCAACAGCATTATCCTATAGAAAGGAGGATTCTAGCCGTGTTCCCAATCCTGAACACGAGAAATACTGTGTTTTCTTTATGATTGTGGTTCCAGAGGTGATTCCAGGATGATTCACTCGGGAATGAACGCTCATTATGTATAATACAAGATATGTGGAATATTATATGAGCATGTTGGATGGACAATTCCACCTCTTTTATGAGAAATTCCTACTTGCCATAGGCAAAGGTATGATTTACATTATTAAAATGTCACTTTCCAATTATGAGTTGTTGTTTTTTAAATAGGTATTCAATCCCGAGTGAATCATCACCCTGTATTAAGTCACGCATGAGAGGTGAAGAGGTGGAAGTGTGACTTACCTATCCTGCGGTTATCATTGGACAGACACTCCTCACTCACTGGGACAGGAAAGAAGTTCAGCACTAAAACAAAACCATGGCTATATATTAGTCAATATTTCACCTCCATACGGTGGTGACGGAACTGGGGGCAGAAGGGTCACTGCCCCATATTCTCGAATATGATAAGATTAAAAAATAGCTCCAAACACAATTAAGTGAAAAAACAAGGCCGTAGTTAGCCAATAATTTCAGGGGGGCGGGGCGTTTGTGGGCACATCCCCCAATTTTGGAAGGCTATAAAACAATTCTAAATAATAAATAGTTCTAGAAGCTAACTAATTTTTTTTATAGAAACTTAACACCCTAATTGCCGAAGGCTAGGAAAAATTCTAAATATTAAACACCTCTAGAAGCTATCTGGAGTGCTTTCTATGGCAACATAACCCCCTGATTGCCGGAGGTATAGGAAAAATTCTAAATATTAAACACCTCTAGAAGCTATCTGAAGTGTCTTTTTGGCAACATAACCCCCTAACTGCTGAAGGTTATAAAAATTCTCGATATTAAGCACCTCTAGAAGCTCTCTGAAGTGATTTTTATAGTATCACAGCCCCCGAATTTGTGCTTGTACCTTAATCTTGATATAGTTTGAATCATAAATAAAGCTATATATATTTTATTCATAGAATTTCAGGAGAGTTTGAACACCCAAACCCCCTGAAACCCCCTCCCCCGAACTACGGCCTTGTAAAAAATGACAACCTAAACATGTGAAATTGAACCCCGGACCTTTGGTTTTGCGCCAATACTATAGGCTACAACTGAGCCACCCTGGTTTGTCTTGTATCCAGGGCCATCTTTCACTAGTTGTTATTATTGTATTGAGTCTTTATGTGGTAGCTAGTGAAAGTATCGTTATCTACCGGATCAGTTCTGATAGCTATATCAAGTTCAATTAAATGAAAAATGGCAACCAGGACATGGAACTCGAACCCTGGACCGTAATTGTAGATAGCTCTGAGTGGTCAATACTTTCACCAGTTATCACATAGAGACTCAAGACACTAACAACCAGTGAAAGATGGCCTTAACTAAGAGACAAACCAGTAAGTTTCTGTGGTAGAATATTTACGTGCAAAGCCAAAAGTCCAAAGTTTGGTTCCCTTGCTCAGCTTGTTGTCATTTTTCACATAATTGAAGTTGATTTAGCAATCAGGACTAATCCAATAGAAAACCATAACTTATCGTATTGTGGTATTCATGAAATAATATAACTCCAAATAGCTTCTAGGAGCATAACATTTTAAAATATTTTTTCAGGAAAGGACAATTCCAAATATGGTGATTTAATGTTTAAAAAAATGTCCTGACAAGGAAAATAGCTTCGAGGGGCTTCAAAATTTCAAAAATGTTCTAGGGGAGTGCCACACTATATAAATTCAAGGGCCATCCAATTGTAAACCATTTGCAAAATAATCCGCAAAACCCTTTTGTATTGGGGGAACAAGCCCCTCAAAATCTCACTCTTAGTAAATTATCCATCCCATCTTACCTCAAACACTAATAATAATAATAATAATAGTTCAATTGCCACTGCCTCTGTAGATGAAGCGACTGCTTGCTGATGGTAAAAAAT
>CABFOV010000030.1:382799-424374 GCA_902141375.1 Timema poppense | reverse complement strand
TACCTGTCAGGAGCGCTGGCTACGTCCCAGGCAGTGGCGATGAGGGAGTTGACTACCATATCCACAGGCACGATGTCCGCAAGTTTGGTAACGTCAACGTGACCACAACGCATCTTCCCCAAGATGCCGCCCAACACAGGCAAGGTTGGACCATTAAGGCTGTCGATCCAGCCTGGCACAGGTTCCCGCCAGACTGAAATAACTACCGAGACCACAAGTACGTGAGGATCTGTACTGTCAATACATTTAACTAAAACTGGTATCGTGTATTTACCTGTTCCACCTCATACCATCCATATGAGCTCTCTCTGCATGTTTACAATAATAGTGTTGGGATGAGAAAGGTAAAATTTAAACAAAATGTACACAAATTTGCGTGGAATAAAAATAGGAAACCTTTAAGGGAAGAATCCTCTCAGAATATATCCGGTCGAAATTCTCTAACCCAAGTAACGGCAAAACATGCACTTTGTATACCAACTTTTGAAATCAGCAGATGAATTTCTAAAAAGAGCTTTCATTAAAATAAACACAGCAACCAGGTCCACACACGTTAATCGCTTGAGTGAGGGGGAAGTGAAAACACTCACATAGCCACCCAGAGATGGAAAATGATGGGGTGGCCAGACGGGGGGGAGGGGAACTGGGGCAGTTTTCCCTAACCCCCGTTACTCGAGGGCCCCCTCAACTCCCCCCTCCCCCTCCCCCATTCCCAGCTCGTGTTTTGGGCCAGTCTTTATTCAAGGCATATATTTTCCACTTTCAGTTTATAAGCTAGTGTGGTAGGGATGAGGAAGGTAGAATTCAGAAGAGATGTACCCGTATTTTTTCGTAGGGGAAAAAATCATAGTAAACCTAGTCATGATTTGAACCCCAACCTACACGTCTCCGAAAAATTAGACTAAATTAGTTGTACATTTAGAACGAGAGCCCACCGAAGCACCGAAGCGGGTAAGCAAAACTATACCAATTTTTAGAGTTAGAATTTTGTAGACTCAGTGGGAACGCAGCTTTAAAGTAACAACTTCTTACCCATTGATGGCCTGAAAATGGCGACAGGTAGTTCATGGCTGTTTCTATCGATCACGTGTTCTGCCAGCGCTTTTGTGAAGGTATATGTGTTAGGCCACTCCCCAATTATCCTGAAAAATTAAAGTTGAATTGTTATAAGTTATTTATAGATAGAAATTTATTATAACTGATAATATTTTTAAAACAACAATTCAAACAGCACAATCTATGTGGTCAATTAATAATCACATTTTATAGACACACTTAGGTGAAAATTAATGTATAGTAACAATAAAAACTTCAACTAATTGTTGGAACATTACACAACTTTTAACTAGTTCAGTGTTTAATAATTCCTCCACTTTTTTTTAAATCTCTCGTTCCTTCATCCCTTTCTCCCATTTACCTTTAATATCATTTCCTCTTTAATCTCTTTACGACAGAATCTCTGCCATAAATAGCTTCAACCATTAATGTATTTTACTCCTTCTACATTACTCTTTGGCTAATAAAACCGATCCATAAGAGAACACATTGTCCCTATTCCATATGGTGTCTAATAGACTTAGCTAGTAGCTTTCTTCTTCTTTTTTTTTCAGTTTTGGGGTGTTAATTATAAAGCGAGAGCAAAAGCGTGGAAAGGTAATTATTGGAGGAGAATGAAAGGCCCCCTAGAAAGTGGACTTAATATAACAATATTGTGTTTATCTTATTCTTAAGTCGACAACTTGAAGGTTGGTTTGATGTGAATTTTATCCATCGGGAGCTGGGCATGCACTTTGTCCTTCAGCTGGTTAGTGATACCTGCACCATCTGGTATAACTCCAATACTACAGGAGTTCAGAGAGTGCAGTGGTTCCTCGTTGCTTTCCATTCTGAATTTCTATGAGTGAAAACGAAAGGGCCTACCAATTGATAATCCAGGGTTTGTATGTGTGTGTGAATGAATGGGTGAGTTGTATATTATTATGTTAAATCTACCAAATTAAACGTGACCATTGAATATGAAAAATAATACAGTTTATTAGATTTTGACATTCCTTATGTGTAACACACCCTTGTATAGTATTTAATCTAATTTTTTTGTATATGAATGTTGAATAATAAACTAAAAACAATAAGTTTTTATGTTAAGGCCTATATGTGGAATGCCAGTTTAAGGTGTCCATCAATACCAAGGGGGTTTCAACAATTTCCAAGCGTACAATCCGAACGGGTAGTAAGATGCGGTGCTAAAAAAAACAGAAGGGGGGGTTAATAATCCTTCTAATCCCAACTTTTATGTGCCCATGCAAGTGAAATGTACAATTCTTTGTGTCCTTTACAAATAATAAATACACCTCTTGAGCTAATAGCCCGATGGACCTCCTGAATACGAATCCCTTGGAAAACCTCAGTAGTCGCAGGTCGACACTAAGATACTGACAGAAAAACTGTATTTATTTTTCCCCCACGACTTGGTACACGTTCGGGCAGTACGCTAATAGGATACGGATGAGGAAGTTAATATTTTAGTGGAGTTGTAATCTAAATTACATGGAGGGAGCGGGATAAATCTTTTAGGATTAATTACCCTAAATGCATCCAGATGGTATTGAAACCCCGACCTTCACGCCCTTAACAATTCATCCCAAAACGAGAGTGCGGGTGACGTCAAACAACTGTACTCACGTGGTTTCGATCTTGGACACGTCCTCCAGAGACATAGGATCCAGTTTCTGAGTGAGTTCCTCGACGTCTGTGGCGGGCGGGTAGACCCTCTCTTCGATTTCTTGCAGAGGGCACTGCGAATAGGCTGTTGACACGTACACTAGCGCCTACGGTCAACAACAAAACTAGGACTCACGACGGGTGCATTTTAAGAACCATGGGATATGTTCCACTGTGATGAAACTTAGGGCCGTATTTATAGTCTAGTCTCGGGAGTCAATTAATCTTTGATTATACAAATAACTAACAGTTCAGGACGAATGGAAGATTGGCTCACGTGCGTAATGTTAGTAACTCAAAATACCCCTTGTAGTTTACCTTCAAGTGCCTCATGTCCTTGCAGAGTTTGATGATGGCCTTGGTTTCCCTCATTATTTCAGTAATTTAGTAATTCAAAAGACCCCTTTCACTTTACCTTCAAGTGCCTCATGTCCTTGCAGAGTTTGATGATGGCCTTGGTTTCCCTCATTATTTCAGTAATTTAGTAGCTTAAAATACCCCTTGCACCTTACCTTCAAGTGCCTCATGTCCTTGCAGAGTTCTATGACGGCCTGTGTTCCTCCTACATTGGTCTTGAGGGCGAGCTTGAGTAACTTGAGGGTCGCCGCGAGGTGGAACACCACCGACACCTCTCGACGCAGTCTTTCCCTGTCCTCTGGAGATATCCCCATGTCTGGCTGGGATATATCCCCCGGGACGAGCACAATCTTCTTCAGGACATCCTGGTGCTTCTTGGATTCCATCAAGTCCACCAACACCTGAACAACATCGCGCGCAACGTTAGGGTCCATGTTTCTGGCTCAGAAGTTCGGGGTTTGAACTCCACTTGAGCTACTCTAGGGAAGTTTTTATCAACCAGTTGTCCTTGGACCTGGCACCGGTACGTGAGATCGTTTGTCAGGTCACAAATATATTTTTAAGTTTTTAGTTTTATTTGTATTTTAGAAACACGCATTTGCATGGAGGGAGAGTGCAAAACCATCTGGGAGAAAACAACCTCAGTACGCCCGACCGAGACTATTACCCCAATATACCTGTGATCGGCAGTCCAGTCTATTACGAGAGTGACGCCTTAGATCATGCAGCCACCGAAACAGGTTTTATTTATTTTATTTCAAGTAAAATATCTATTTGATGTAGTCCTGAATTCATATACATCACGCACCGAAATAGTATTGAAAAATAATATACCAAACATTTTTGTTTTACATGACCGACGATCTGATAAAGAAAATAATTTTTGGGACTTGATGACGCATTAAAAGTACATTTTATTCAAAATATCGAGTTATATTTTTTTCAGTACTACACTAATTTCTGTAAACTAGATATGAATGGAATATTAAAATGGTTAGAAAAGAGACATGCTTTGTTTTTGACTTTTAGTTTTTATAGCAAAACATTTTGGCCAGACTAAATCAAATATTTATCCAGTAGAAATATATAGTTTAATTGTCTTCACATGGTGATATCAACAGTTGTTGAATATCTGTCACGGGTGTCATGGAATTTAATGACAACTTTTTCTCTTTGTTTAAAAAGTTTCTCATCTATGCTCAGGACAGATATTCAATAACTGTTGATATCACCATGTGAATAAAATTTAGTTATGTGTTTCTACAGAAGAATGATTTTATTTTATTTTTTACCAACAATATGTTTTAATATAAAAACTGCGAAAATACTGAACTTTTGTCGTATCCCTTACACTCCTACCTTATAACGGCAAGGAAGCTTGTCTAGGTTGCAATCACCTGTTCCCAAACCATTTGCTGAGTTAACAATACAAGTTTTTACCTTATTGGACTCAAGGTCATTAAGTGGTAGATACTCCTGAGCAACCAGTCATTCTCAGTGAGTCACGTTACAATTCACACAATGAAGATAGCTGTTGTGTCCACGTTTGTGTTAACAAACAACACAAGAATAAAGGGCTTGTGTCGCTACTTGTGTCAGTAAACGAACACCAGGAGAACCCCATCGATGAACACATGTATTAAGGTGTAACTTCGTCTTATTTATCCCAACGGTGACCAGTAGATAAAATGATAAAAGTCTAGCCGGGTAAATTAAAGAGGGTTCATAAATGGTTTACACTCTTACTCCAGGCAAATGGGAGTACATTTCCTCTCAATCATATCGTCCTCGTCCATTACCTTCCATTATTGTTCATGTGCGGACAGTCAGGATGGGTAGTAAGACGTGGAACACACAAAAATGAAATAAGAAGAGACGCCTTGCTCAGCACTTTAAACTGATGATCCCTAAACACCAGTGATATGTTCATACATAATTCAGTACTGAATTCAGTACAAGTAAGCCACTACCATGAGAACGTCAAACTATTAGTAAAACTAGTAACTGTCATAGAAACTTGCGCGTTATTTGGTAGCTCTTGTATTTTCACCGCGTCTTAGTGCAAATGGAATTGGGATCAAGACAGTAGAAAATCAGAGGAAATGTACCCGAATCTGCGTGTGGGTATAGTGGAACCGTTTATGAAAAAAAACACCCTCAGTAGACCCAACCTAGTTTCGAAAACCGATATCCCAGTCACCGGCAATCCAGCACAACACGATAGTGAAGTATTAGACCAAGCGACAAACGTTGCGTGTCATTTAATAGTACAGTAGCAGTGCAGGCCCTATTTTTCAGCCGCCATGTTTAGTTACAAATCCATGCGCGGAAGAGAGACAAGTTGTCTTAAACATGATTAAATCGAATAGTAATTTTCCTTTCCTTCAAACAAAAGTAAAAGGAAATATCTTTTTTTGGAAAAAAAAAGTATTGTAGAAGTGGTTTGAATTAGGTGTATTTTATAAATATGTTATTGCTCTTAAATGAACATAATATAGAGTTGTTTTTTTTAAACATTCATTAGAATCTTACATGCACAAACAATTTTCTAGTAATTACATGTTTGTTGATAGTCTTAACTACTCTGTCAGATGATCTAAGGAGACATTCTCGCCATTGAGTAGACTCTCAATTATAAGGAGATCGGGGTTTGGAACCTGGTCGGGTGGTTTTTCTTAAATGGTTTTCCACTCTTCCTTAGAGAAAATACGGGTACATTTACTCATATTAAACTTTTCTCATTCCTAACACGTTAGCGTAATTGGTACACAATACATAATTGTATAATCCAAACGGTTAGTAAGACGCGGTGCTAAACAAACCTATTCTGAAAACATTTACCGGAAGAATGATTGTCTTAGCTTAAGTAGTAGCTACTTCACTGGCTCATTCGTGAATACTTTAACATTATTATTTGACTATAAGTTTCTCTTGATAATTAATTAATAAATAAATATGCGCTAATCTCGTGTTGGACTAGACTGCCAAATATGGGTAGATCAAAGTTTTATCCCGATTGGGTAGACTGAGGGTAGTTTTTTTTCCTAAATGGTTTACTACTATTCCCCCACGCAAATGCGGGTGCACATCTTCTATATTAAACCTTCCTAATCCTTAACTTATTAGTGTAAGTAGTACATAGGTGTATAATCCGAGCGGGTAGTAAGACGTATTTCTGAAAAAAAATTAACTATTTACAAAAACATCACCCATATGGGGACCGTGGGGGGCATAAAAAATGTTTACACCTAATCTACTTTCAAATCAAAACATACTGATGTACGACTTGGGTGGTAGTGGAGGGGGGGGGATCGGTTGGTCCCTTTGATAAGTCTGTTCTTAAGGTCCCCAGAAACTGTTAATCCACCTTAATCCGAGCAACAACAACAACAAATATGGAGAATTGCCACAAAACTAGTTAAACAACGTTTTGTTGAATAAAACTCAGCCGACCTCGCCTACATTCGAAGCCAAGCCATTCGCATATTGTATTTTTTATCTTACGTAAAGATAAAGATTAACTTTTATTACGTACAAAGCTGTCACTGCCAGGGCCACTCTTGATTTTTATCTGTAGTTTAAGACAGAGTCTGTAATGGACGTGTGAATTCATCGCCTCCCATGAATATAATTGAAACGCGCGGCTTGGCTCTCTTGATTTATCTTAAAGATTCTGCCCGGAAAAAAAACCCGAGTCACTGAAAACGGTATGATTCCTGAGTAGCTCAGTGTTTGAGAGCATTGACACGCCAAGTTAAAGGTCCCGGGTTTGATTACCATACCCATGTGGCATTTTTTTAAACCTAATTTAATCAAAAGACATATACAATATGAGTAGAGCTGCCCCCCTGCTCGAATGGTATTGTTTTGAGTAGAAACTAATATACCACATTGTGTGTTTTTTTATAACCACGTCTTACTACCCATTCGGGTTATACGTTTAAATACTCATTACTTTTATGGGCTTGGTAGGAGAAAGGTTGAGTTTAGATAAAGTGTACCAGTATTTGCGTGGTGATAGAGTGCGACACAATTTAGGAAACGCTACTCTCAGTACACCCGACCAGGATCGAACCCCGCCTATCGGCCGCCTAGCATAATAGGAGATTAGCGCCTTAGACCATGCGGCCGCCAAAGTGGATAAACCAAGACTTGTTCGTTTTTATACACACAATGAGGGTGAATGTTAAAACAAATTTCACTTGCAGCTTGAAAGAAAACCCATCATTAACAAATAGCTGTCTCCCTAGTCACCTGGGAATTTCTCTAATTTCAGAACGCCTATAGTTGTTAATTCACTGCCTCCCTCACTCTCCCTCCCATCCTGCCCGTCCTAAAAAATATATATTTCATTTTAAGCCCCTGTCGATAGCTATAAAACTATACCAATACTATAGTAGTAAAATTATATCAATGCCCCGGCAAAGATTTATCTGATTACCAAACCCTTCCTTCACCTCTGACAAGACATCTTGTGAATGTGAGGAATGCCAGGCCTCCACTGTGGTTCGGATTCCACGTTAAACTGTAGGTCCTTCATTTCATCTCACAATCACCCTACCATTACACATTAGCGTAAGTGCGTATAACCCGAACGGGTAGTAAGACGCGGTGCTAATAATAATAATAATAATAATAATAATTTACTGTTTATAAATCGCACGTAATATATACCCCAGTAAAATGATGAAATAAAAGTGAAAGAGAAATTTTAAAAACCTATCAAGCAGTAGCTTCAGTTTAATTTAGATAGGAAGGAACTCAAACGGTTATAAAAGTTAATCAAACCAATTTTCATATATTTATACATCAATTTGATGTGATATGAAGACCAATTTTCATATATTTATAAATCAATTTGATGTGATCTGAAGCAGTCACCTTCATAGATCATATCAATAATATAAAATACTACTAGACATTTATTCGTCCAACAGCTTAGCTCAGTCGGTAGTTATATGTCTACAGAGATAAGGGTCCCGGGTTTGATTCCTGACATTGCCAACAAAATTATTATTGATGAATTGTGGGTTTCCTCTTTCACGCTGATAGTTAACATCCAAGGATGTTATTTCTGTTTTAGAGTTAAATTAGTTTATAAGTCATGTGTTGATATTTTCAGATAGCACATAACGTACACATTAAATACCTCAAATAATTGGGGGAAATAGTGTGTTTTCTAAAAGTTTCTTTCTACCACATTCCAACTATAGAAAGTATTTCATGGCCATGGACAGCAGTTTTGTTATTTTCTTAACCTTGGCCGTGGAACCAAGATCTAGAGGCCCGAAGGCCTGACCTTGGTTAAATTATAAGTTACGGTCAAAATAATGTATTGTGTCTCAATTATGATATTTTATTTATTTCCATTACGAAGCACGAACTTACTGCTAGTCTAGACTAGCAGGGACTCAAATTAGCTCTATTATTTTACTAAAGGTATTTAATGTACACTTAATGAACCAAATAAGTATATAGTAACACAACCTACAAACTAACTTAACTTTGAAACAGACACATAACCTATTCAAACCAGTCCGCACCGTGAAAGGTAAAGACCCCATTTTCCCGATGACAAGAGTTTTCTGCCATTTCTGAAGTCAAACTCGGGTCCATTAGAGCCCACTTCAGTGGTCGCATGGTCTAAAGTGCTACTTTCACGGTAGACTAGACCACCGATGACGGGGAGCTGAAGTTTCGAATCTCGGTCGGGTGAACTGAGGGAGGTTTTTTTTCGTAATGGTTTCCCACTATCCCTCCATAAAAATGCAGGTGCACTTCCCTTAAATATAAACGTTCATAATCCCTAAAACCGTTAGCGTAATTGATGCATAGGCGTATGATCCGAATGGGCTGGTAAGACGCGGGGCGATAAAATAAAAGCATAAAGTGTTATAATAAATTATCTAACCTAAGAAACATAAATATAAGTTTAAGTTTTGAGAATGTATTTTTAAATTCGTCGGTAGATATGAACCTATAGGGGGACGAACTATGGAAATGGATTATTCCTGTGACAAAAATACAAAACTAAATATTGGCATCGATCTCATAATAAGTGCCGTTAGTGGACCTAGCTTTTAGTATTGAGGCAATTCAGGGGTGTACTGACCGGCTCGCTGAGAAGGGCCTCTAGTCTCTGTGCGATGCCCTTGTTCTTCTTGGGCCGGATCAGGATGAAGATGTTGCCGATGTAAGGGCAAGAGCGCAGCAACTTACTCAGCAAGATCTTGCCACAGAAACCGGAGGCTCCGGTCATGAACACGGAGCGGTCCCTGTAGAACTCTTGGATCGGCGTCGACCTCTCTCCCGCTTGGACGCCACCCCAAGGCTCGTCTAGAGGCGCCGGGTGGTTCTCCATCGTCGTGGACGTCACCTGGAGGTGAGAAGGAGTAACACCATGTGAGCTCTATTTCTAAACAGATCATATTTATACTGGTTAAGTCTACTTATCCATCAAAGTTGGAATCTAATCTGGAAAAAGCTTAACGAGACCTACAACTACACTGTATAAGGCGTCATGCTTGTATTAGACTGGAGGAATTCGAGGTTCAAATGCTGGCTGAATACATCGGGTATGATTCTCCTAAAGGGATTACTTTTTTTCACGCTTTCTTAACCTAAATGAGGTTTCATTTGATCTGCCTACTAGTTTTACCCCTATACCATTTGTTAAACCGTTAAGCCCTTGTTCCAGGACCCCAGCAAATACTTATATTTTAAATTGATCTAAATATGATAGAGACCTCTTTTAACCACGATATAAAATGAATTATTAAGCTCACATGATTGTCTAACAGATGAAAGCACAAACTCAATTTGATTTAAAATAGGAATTTCCCCCTCCCCCTTCCCCCCTGTACCTTTCATATTAAAGCCAGTCACTTCTTGTTATTTCCAAGTGTGTGTGAATTGAAAAAAAAATCATTTAAAAACCTTTAAAGTGATTTCTAGATGTTAATCACTATTATAATGTGTCTTCTTTATCAATAATTCAAACACTCACAAAGTAAATGACAAACAGATAGCGGTGTGTATTTCTCACAAATGTTATTTTAAAAGGTGTACAGGCGAGTTTTCAATTATTTTTAACATCTTTTGCATTTTTTTTGTATTTTGTGAAGTCATTTGACAGTCAATTAACAAACATATATCATATTCTGAAGACTGAAAAATGACACCTGGACACGGGAATCGAACCCGGGACCCTCGGCTTAGTACACCAATACTCTTACCACTGAACTGTGCCTTAAATTATGAGTGAAGAGTGAAGAATGACCATGAACACAGGACCAATCCTGGATAGCTCAGTGTTAAGAGTATTGCCGTAATAAGCCGGAGGTCCCGAGTTCGATTCCCGTGTCCAGGTGTTATTTTTCAATTTTCATAATAAGATATCTAAATGTTGTTATCCTCACTAGTATCCATATATGATAGCTTCGGCTATTTGATTAATTAACAAACCTATGTTTTAAAATCATCATTGTTGGGGACCTCTAAAATTCTCATTGTTGTGTAAAATTGATACAACCGTAATTATTGTATATTTATAAAACATCAATAATCCTAAATATGATATAAATATTTCTAGGCATTTTTATAGATATAAATATAATAAGCAAGGTCACCAATAAGGTTTATTTTAGAAATGGTAGTTCTGTGAAAAGTATACCTCGATACTTTCATGTTATTATATTTAATACAGTCTTTACTAGTAGTTCTGTGACCAGTAGACCTCCCTCCATGTTCTTATCGTTACTACAGTCTTACTAGTAGTTCTGTGACCAGTAAACCTAGCTCCCTCGATGTTAAGTTACTACATTGTTAACATTTCTCTTTGGATTTCAAGTTGAAATAATTTCTTATTTGTCCTTTGATTTTAAGTTAACATTCTTCCTTAGTGCTCAAGTTGGATAGAACACAAATAAATAGGCTACTATAGTCAATATCACATTATATTTATGGAAAATAATCGTTGGTCACGTGGTTTAAGAGGTTGTTATCGCAATAGATCTAAAAAATGTATTTTGGCCTAAGTTCAAACAATAGTCCTGTTAGTTTCATTTGAATGGTCCATACATTTTGACAGTTATCGTGGAACAAACAGGCAGACAAAATGTCGAATTGCCGAGTTAAAACTCGTTCAGCAAAATTTTGTTTGTCAAAAGAGTACAAACTGTTTCCCGACCCAAAAAAAATATATTTATTAATTATTAAAAAACATTTTAGACTCGCTTGCACATATGATTATCGCAAAATTAATAAGAAACTTCAATTTGACCCGTACTTCATGCCTAGTGTGTAGTCTGCTTTCGTTAATATATAAACATGAGAGCTAATAAACAAGGTTTAAAGGTTTAGTCTGTGTTTACTTTCTTATAGTGTTGTTACCTCCTTCTTTATAATAGAAAGACCCGCATTCCAAAATATAATTGAAAGGAAACATTACACAATAATTGACAAAACAGCTTAGTCCCACAAAAATTGCATACCTTAAGGTGTTCAACCCATAAACCATAAACAAAATGTAATGTTCACACAATATGGGTTTATCTTTTATAGCATAATGGTAAGAGGAAGTACAACTTTGAGCCTGTGGGGGACACTTGTTCGAATCGACGCTCTTAAATAATTTTATATTTGTATAATCCGCTTCGGTGGCCGCGTGGTCTAACGCGCTACTCTCGCAGTAGACTAGACTCCCAGTGATGTGGAGATCAAGGTTCGAATCTCAGTTAGGTGTACTGAGGGTGGTTTTTCCAAAATGGTTTTCAACCCTCCCTTCACGAAAATTCGGGTACACTTCCTTCATATATGTATATAAAACCTCCCTAACCTAACCTAACCTCCCATTATAGTAATTAGTATATAAGCGTATAACCCGAACAGGTAGTAAGACAAGGTGCTAATTAATTAACTAATCTATAAAATAACTTTGATGGAACGTCTAATTTACATCATATTTATTTTATAAACGAATTACGACAGTGTAATATCGACCTTATTACGTAATATCAGAAGGACTATTTTAGACTAAATGGTTATGAACGAACGGGGAGGGTAGTTGGGTGGATATTTCACCCGTATTAGTATAAAGCGTGGTCAAGAAAAAAAAAGTGTATACTACCCGTGAAAAATCATCCCCCAGTAAACCGACTAAAATTCGAATCGAGACTTCCCTTGTTACCGACAATCAGGCCCAGCGGTTCCCAATATGTACCTCAATAAACACCTTTTTAGAGTGACCTCATGCATTTTTTAGATAAAACATATTTTTTCAACTGAACGCGTTTTATCAAATGACCGTTGCATATTTAATTATTCCCATCCGAAGCATGGTAATCATACATTTTGTTACAGGTCCGGTGAGATCGACAAATAACAAAAGTATTTTTTTATAATGCATATATTAATTTTTTATTAACATCGTCCACATATTGTTATGCGACAATTGTTTTTAATATTGATCAATGCTCAGAAATGAAATTTAATCAAAATCGCCAGAGCCGATTTTCCAAAAAAAAAAAATTGGGGTAAACTTATGAAAAACCTAGATACCAAGCCTTGCCCCAATCAGCAAAATGTTTTAGGTTCTATTCCAAGGTACAGACAGACAAACATCATTGTAAAAACCACTTTTTCGGATTTGGGGGCTCATCACAATTTCAATACTTTTTATACCTGCAAGGTAGAGAGAAAGTAAAAACAAACTTAATCATCTAGATTTGTTTCGCGGATTCCCAGGTTGAAAACTTTTGTCTTAAGAGTATTCGACCACAGAAATGGGCTAGAAGAAAATTCAAAATATACATATACCTTATTAATCTCGGTGGCTTACCAAATATCATTGTGAATTTAAGTGAATCGCGAGGATTTTGTGAGAGACTGATGCAGGGGCCATGTGATATATATATATCACATATATATATATATCACATATATATACATATATATATATACAGTCGAGATTTTGAAGTCATCCAATTTCCTGTTTATTTTTAAATCATTTGACGATTCAAGTTCGTTTTACTACCGGTCTTTATATTGCAATTAACTAAGGCGTAAAAAAAAATTATTATTATTATTTCCATCGGGGTTTGTTGGCGTAGTTAACATATAATTGTATAAAAATCTGCATATAATTTTAAATTGTTGGGAGACGCAAGGAAAATAACATAACAACAATTATTATTGTTATTATTATTATTATTCTGACAATGATTTTGATGAAATATTACAATATCCATATTTGCGGATATCTACCTTTAAGTATATAGGCTTTTAATTAATTTGGCATAAAGTGTAGGCAAAATAACCCTAAGCAAAATTACTAGAGGACAAATCATTTTATGCCAACCTATTTTGGGCAAGTTAAATAAATTAAATTATTTCTATTCAAAACTAATTACATGTCAAGTGAATTTTGGACTTTTTCGTATTAAAAGAAAATATTGTATTCGTGGAGATTTTGCTGAATCTTTACGTTCTATGTTTGTAAGAAACACCCCCTGACCCCTAATTTTTTTGTTTCGTTTCAATTATGACTGTCCCGCTGCCCTTATGTATACATGTCTGTCTGTATGTCACTGGCCACATTATCTAAAACTGTTTGTTGGATTTTGTTCAAATTTGTTATATAGATGTTATTGGACAATAACACGGGACTTTTTTTTCTTATTTTAACCCTAGCTCTTAAATTAAGGTTAGCTTACTGATCAGTGATTTTTTTTTTGTTATATTTTTTTTTCGTAAATGGCTCTAACAGTTTTGTTTAAAATTAATATATAGGAAGTGTTTGCCTTCTCAAATAGGAAATAGCACAGTATACTTGATTTAGTGACTAAAATTGCGTTAGTGAATAGTTTACTGATGAGCGATTTTCAAAAATTCGAGATATTTTGTTTAAAATGCCTATTTGGGGAGTATTTTATATGGCAAATAAAACTATATACAGGATATATTTTTGGCAGGCAATTAGTGACCATGACTTTACAAAACTCATTTAGCCATTAGGTTCAAAATGGGTATCCATTAAGTTTTTTTACACTATGAATAATTATTTATGTATATTTATTTGTTTTTCTTTAAAAATCGTTTGATAGTAGCTAATTTACCAGTAACTGATTTTTGTAATTTTTTTATAATAACTCTAATGATTTTGTTCAAAATTGGAATCGCGGACTAATTTACATGATCAATAATATATATATAATATTTCGCCGACAAATTAATATAGGGATAGTTTACTTACAATGAATTATAAAAAGTTTGAATTTTTTTTGAAATCGGCCTTGAAGTTTGAGCTCAAAGGAATAGTTTTTCTTGATAAATAAGAATAAGTTTTTATTTTGAAAAATAAGCAATTTTTTTGAAAATTTGAAATTTGTTAAAAAATTGAGAGATTAAAAGAGTATTAATTTTGACCAACAAGACTATGTGTTTGTTTTTATGAGGAAAACTTACTTAAGGATAATTCAATGAAAAGCTTTTTTTGAATTTTTTTTTTCCACGCTATAATATTTGATACCAGAAAGTTTGTTCGATTGTGTCGTACTATTAAGTTAATATTATACAAGTAGATAGAAAATAAAGATTAAATTTAATGATCATGCTTGATGGTGATAGTTAGTATGTGAATGTGAAAGAAGTAGAAACTCTTAAACTTAACCCGGCAAAGATTCGAACTTATACCTACCTACCAATCCATTATATTGGTTAATGACGTTGCCTACTTGGAGATTTCGAATCTCTTTCGCGAAGCGGGTAGCATCTTAACTTGACGCACCTAAGCAGTTTAAGCATTATCAAACTTAGACGTCAATATACAAAATAGAAAGAGAGGGAAGAAAATGAGAAGTTCACCCTGAGAGGGCTCTTGTATGTGTGTTGATAACCCTTTCCCTCTTCCTCTGACGAGTTTACACACTCATTTTAATATTAGCTCCTTGAAAACATAGACTTGCTTTTTAATTTTACCTTTCTCTTGTTTCCTATTCTAGATAGACATTTGCTACCACGGACTTTTTTAATCTACATCCTGGCAGGAAGACTCCTACAGAACATTTTCATGACTAATACAAATAGCCTGAGTTGTAGAGGATTTATAAAAAAAAATACGTTTACAAAAAACTGCTTAGATGTAAAAAAAAGTTATGACACTGTAGGACTATTTTTTATAAAAAAAATTAGTTTTTGTTTCAACGTTTTATCTTTAAAACTCGCCGAATAAAACATAAATTAACTAACAATGGAAATCCTATCTTAATCGGCCGTGACGTCAACAGGTGGGCAGCGTCCTTAACGTACCACTCTGCGAATAGGAACAAACACCATTTTCAAAAGTGTTAAATACTTCACTTTTATTGGGAATCGAGCCCGTTAGCAAGAGGCTAGTAGGCAGAAGCGTTAGCAAACAGATGAAGCGTCGCACTGTAATTGTATCGTCTGACGGAGAACGGTTACAAACTAAACTATGGGTGACACGCACGTTGCGTCTGTAGACGTCATCATTTAATTTGAATAAAGATTTGGACCACCTTCACACTCGTGCCGTTTATTGTACGAGCTAAGCCTTCGTCGTTGAATAATCTTGACTAGAAAAACGACACCTTTCATAGCACGCACATCAACAAACATTGCCTAACGTCACAACACACTCAACATACACATACTAATTATCATTTTTATACAGAACTGACGGTAAAAAAATAATTATCACCGCAATGCGATAAAATTTCTTGTTTTTAATTTTAAAGTATTACATTATTAACAACTTTTTTTTAAGTTGTTTTTCTCACCGCATCTTGGTACCCGTTTGAATTATACATATACATTAATTTAATGTAATAAATATAAGAAGCCATAATTTTATAGTAAACTAGACCCCCTCCCCCCCTCCCCCCGCTTTATAGAAGAATCATCATAGACTCTACCATAAAATATGAGTGACTATCGACATTTTTATGAGGAATAAATTAAATTTTCAAAAAAAAAAATTTAAAAAATAAAATATAGCCTATGCTACTCGCTGATAATGTAGCTTTATATTGGTGAAAGAGTTTTTAAAATCAGTCCAGTAGTTTTTGAGTTTATCCATTACAAACAAAAAAACAAAACTTTCCTCTTTATAATATTAGTATAGATGTACTCGCATTGGCGGTAAGGGAAAATGGTAAAGTATTTAGGGAAAAAATCCTTCTCAGTAGACCCGACCGGGATTCACACTCCAGTCTTCTTGTCATCATAAATCCAGTAAAAGGTGAGTCCTGAATTACTTTTTACGTTATTTTTTTATATTTGTTTAGGGAAGTCATTTGTACAAGCTTGACAAACAAACTTTTGTGTAAAAATAAATGAATTTTTGGGGAAACCTTCCATAACATTTTTATGAAACAATTTGAATATTTTTCATTATAGTTTATTAAGTTTTTACTAGAATATCACTAAAGCTTCAATTAACATAATAGTATTTTTACATATCAATAAGAGCACTAAACAAAAATCTTCAAAGATGTTTTATTTGAAACAAAAATTTATTTATTAGAAAAGTACAAATCCACTTCGGTGATCGACGAGGAGATCGGGGTCTGAATTCTAGTCAGGTGCACTGATGGTGGTTTTTCCTCAACAGTTTTCCATTCTTCCTCCACGCAAATTCTAGAACATTTCCTATACATTCTCCCCTTTCCGTCCCTACCCTATTTATAGCCAAACAGGTATTAATACATGATGGGGGGTAAGGGGGAAGGGAAGAGAGTATAAATGTTTTACCTGTCACAAAATTAAATTGAAAAACAAGTGAACAGTCACTTAAGGGCCTTTTAAATAGAAAGAAAGCATTGAAATCCTGAACCAAAAGGTATAAGGTTCATATCAAGTTCGATGTCCTTTTATATGCTTAAATAAATACCCCGGATGTGGAAAGAGGGGTCAATGAAAATCACGGTGAGACATTGCCAAAAGCTCACACTTGATGCTTGATATTCGTCGAGAGAGGATACTTCTCTATACGTCGCGGGAGGAATGCCCGAAACTGCACGCTCCCCCCTACCCAAAACACTTGGGGCACACATTAAAATCAAATGGGCTAAACCCATGAGCCATGGTGATGGCCTCTGTCGGGGGGAATGGTCTCGGATGAGCGTGGGGGAATTAACCGGATATGGAAAGTAGGTTAGTTGACATCACAATATACACTCTCGCTCACGGTAAATAGCCTAGGGGCTGTACCAGGTGGTCATACTAGACTAATAATATCTACTACTTTTAACAAAAATTGTAATTTTAGTTAATAACTAATAATTACAATTATTGTACAATTAACATAATAATAACCCGCTTCGGTGGCTGAGTGGTTTAACACGCTGCTCTCGTGTTAGACCAGAGTGCCGAAGACGGGGAGATCGGGGTTTGATCCCGGTTGGGTGCACTAGGGGTGGTTTTGCTAAATGGTTTTCCATTCTTCCTCCACACTAATGCGAGTGCATTTCCTCGCAATTAGATTAGGCCTTCCTAATTCCTAACCCATATGTGTAAGTAGTATATAGACGTATAAACTGAACGGGTAGTAAGATGTGGTGCTAAACCAAACAGAATAATAAAAAAGGGCCCACATCGACGGCCGAATGGTCAAAGACGTCCCAATGGGCTGCCGATGACGGGGATATCGGGGTTCTAATCCCAGTCGAGTGTAGCAAGGGTGTTATTTTATTCACTTTCCTTTCACACAATGCAGATACACTTCCTCTAAATTCAGCCTTCCTCCTCCCTAACGCATAGAGTAATTAGTAGACTATATATTTGTAAAACTCAAAGGCGTAGTAAGACAAAATAAAAGTTAGATTTATGTCAGTACAATACAGAAGTTATTTTTTTCCTTCCACTGCTGAACGGAGTATATTTTTAAAATAGTTCATCGAAACAAAACAAAAGTTCTTACATAATGTTTATTGTTTATTATATACTTTTGCCTACGTCAGTAGTTCAACTTACCTTAGCTCTTGTAAACTTTAGTCTTTGATCACCTTTAAAATACATTTCTTAAGTCCTACAAAACTGATTTTATTTAATTTTTTAATCAAAGTAAAATATTTTAGCATTAAGAAATATATTAGTTAAATTGACGAATTTTCAATAACAAAGAATCAATTTAATAAAAATTATTCTCGCATACCGAACCGATTTAAATAAAAACTTTTTAAATTAAAGCTCATTTATCAAGTATTATAGAGATATGTCAACTGTAAATATATATTTTATGAAAATCTATATTTAAAATTTTACATTTAACATTCCTAATCCGACGCCTTAGCTCAGATGGTAGTGTGTCTGTCTAATGACCTATGGGTCCCGGATTCGAATCCCGGCATGTCCGAAAAATGTATAATTGGTGAAATGTGGGTTTACCTTTCCACATTGATGAATTAACGGCCGGGGGACTGGATGTTGTCCCCGTCCTAGTTTTAAGTTATATTATAAGGCATATGAAGTTACGGCAGGCCTAGCCAGTCGGTAATGGAAAAATATATGGCTTGAATAAAAATCTGGCCCACGCCACAGACTGGAAACAGTAATGGATGTAAATTAAAGTTTACATTCCTGAAACATAAAAAGTTACGACTGAGAGCTGTCATAGACAAATTGACGCATGATGCACTGTTTGTTGGGATAGCTAGTAAAAAATTAAATGCATTTTCTTGGAGAAAGAATGGAAAAACATTTAGAATAAGCCACTCCTAATTACACCAGACCAGGATAACAACCTCTATCTCGCTGTCATCGGCAGTTCTGTATGTTGTAAGATTGACGCCTTGGACCATTCGTCCACTGGAATAATAAAACACCTCAAATCGGTACTTTGCCCGCAGTGGTGGTCACATGGCTTAACGCGTCATTATATAGTTGGAATGAATCGCTGGTGAAATCAAAGACCAAGTTTATTAAGGGTGTTTTTTTTCCTAAATGATTCCCCCCCTATGCCTCCACGCAAATGTGGGTGCATTTCCTTTAAAATTATACCTTTCCTACATATATTCCCTTAGCGTGATTAATATATCACCCTTTTTTTGGTGAGCACATGGTATAAGGCGTCACTCTTGCAATAGACTGGACTGTCAATGATGGGGAGAATGGGGTTCGAATCCTGATCAGGTCTACTGAAGGCGTTTTTCCCTTTAAATGGTTGTCCATTCTCCATCCACGCAAATGTGGGGACACATTCTCTAACGTCAACCTTAGTCGTAATTTAGTAGTCTATATAAGAACGTAGAAAACGCGGTTCTCAGATAATTAATAATATGTACGTGATCAGTCCAGAACCCGGAATTTTGATAAATGTCAAATTGTTATTAGTTCATCACTCACATACAATGCTCATGTGCACATAAGCTCTGCTCATTATTCCCTCGTTATAGAAATGTATATTTTATAGCTTTTTTTTTTGTCATTTTGGTATTTTAGGTGATATTTTCTTGGTTTCCGTCATTTTAGATTAATTTTTATAAATTTTTAGGAATTCTTGAGTCATGTTTAAGGCATTCATGTTGAATATGTATATTTTTTTAATACTACATGTTCTCAACCCACTTTTGTCGGAGTGAGAATATAATGTAGGCCACGAACGTTGTCCTGTATGGTTGTAAAAAAATATTTCGGGAAAAAACGCCCGACTGAGAGTCAAACCTCGATCTCCCCATCATCGGCAGTCTAGCCTATTACAAGATTTGAGCGTTAAATCAGACGGCCACTGAAGCGGGTGGTTGTAAAATACAAATACCTGTCGAGACATTGCAACTAAGCTGGAAAGAGTTCCTTTGGAAGGGGATGAATATTACTTTTGTAGCAGATATTTGTAAATCGATATTATATTTAGCAGAATAGAAAAGTCTTGTTGCTAAAAGCTTCTCACTATCAATGTATTATTTTTAGTTTACATTTGTAAAATACACGCTTAATTCATTCGTGTGAATTTATTACGACCCTTTGTTCATATTTTTAGTTTAAATAATAATAATGTGAAGTCATTTTTTAGAATTTTTATGTCATTTTATAGGTATTTTGATAATGTTTAGTTAATCAAAATCCAAACCTTGCTTGATCAGATACTAAGACGTGGTGAAAATTTAAAAATAATTGGTACCACTCCAATTCAAGATGTACACTTGATCCTTAATCACAACTCACCATGTTTGTTGACGTTCCTCGCACCTATACACACACGCGCGTAACGCACACCACACACACACACTCACAAACGATAGCACGCACGTCTTAATATGTCAGCTTGAAAGTCGGAGCAAGACTGAAAGGTGGGACCACAGAGGTACGAGAGGTTATATCGTCCCGGAAAACGTGACGTAAGGAAAGGAAGATATAGCAACCCTTGTTTACAAAACCTGCGGCAACCGTCATTCGTATTTCAACATCAAGGTGATACTATAGGATTGTTTTTGGACGTGGAACTTTGGATGGCCTTTTAAAGGTTTTGTTTTTAGGGGTTGATGGAGGAAGGAGGGGGGGGGGGAACTTGTTGTTTGGTTTATCAGAATAGCTGAGGACATCTTTTGGGGATAACCCACCATTAATAGTTTATCTGGAAGGTTTTGGTTGCTTTTTTTTTTAAGTTGAAATAAATGACGACCTATTTCTGTGGGGATGCTTTAATAAGTTTAGGTATGGCCAACTGAGCTGAGCGTCTTAGGTTATATTCCTAGTATGATCAAAAAATACATTATTTCTGAAATTGGAGTCCTCCTTTTTATAACAATGATTTGATGGATGGAGGGCTGAGTCTTGTATCTGCTCGTGAGTCAAGTTAGTTTGTAAGTCACGTTCTGATATAAAAAGTCTTTTCAGAAAATGCACGTTAAATACTTCTAACAAAAAAAGACTTATTAGTGTGCAGTCACGTGTTTAGCTCTCATTAGATAAGCCGATATTCGAACACCGACCATGGAAATTGAGGGTAATTTCTCTCCATAATGTGGTTTCCTATCTTCTCCAACAGCAGAACACCGATGGAATTTAATAAAATTTACCCACTTTATCAGTTTTATTTTGAAGTTAGATTGCTGCATCTAAAGCTGCTAAACACCCAACAAATCCTGTCTTCATGGTTGGCTGGTTGGCTAGATTATTTACCAAACTAGGCCTCTGGTTCATTCTCAGATGGCGCCCAAGTATTCTAGTTTTGTGTATGGGTTCGTTTTAATGACCGTTATATGCTCTTATTTGTAACTAGGTTTTTATTATTATTTATCAAAGACAATCGACGTAGATTTTCTGAATCAATCGACTATATTACCCAAACCCGCCTCGGTGGCGTAGTTGGCTAACGCGCTAGTCATGTTGATCTCTACTACTGTGGACGGGGAAATCGGGGTCCGAATCTCGGTTAGGTGAACTGGGGTGTTTTTTTCTAAATGGTTTTCCACTCTCCCTCCATGCAAATTCGGGTTCACTTCCTTTAATTCAACCTTCCCAATTCCTAATCCATTAGCGTAATTAGTACTTAAAGCGTATAAACCGAACGGGTAGTAAGATGCGGTGATAAATAATAGTATATCACCCAACTAGCTTAACAGGTGACCTGGCGGTCAAGGGGTAAGGTGTCAGACTTCTGTCCTAGCGGCCGGGGTTCAATCTTCGGTCCCGGCACAGATTTATCTGATTACCAAACCCTTCCTTCACCTCTGACAAGACATCTTGTGGATGTGTGTAATGCCAGGCCTCCACCGTGGTTCGGATTCCACGTTAAACTGTAGGTCCTCCATTTCATCTCACAATCACCCTACCACTACACATTAGCGTAAGTGCGTATAACCCGAACGGGTAGTAAGACGTGGTGCTAAATAATAATAATAATAATATATCACCCAACTAGCTTAACTCTACAACTAACACAACACCCAGACTCTTGTTGGTCAGTTGATCTTTCACAAAGGAGAAGACCAGTTTTCAAACTTGTTGGGAATCGAACCCATTACCTTATATGTTTAGTATATAGACGAGACACCGGTGGAGGTAAGGTGTTAGACTTGGAGCCAGAGTTTGGTGGGGGTTGGGGGGAAGGGGTTACTATCACCACGTCTTACCTGTTCAGGTTATACGAATAGACCTATATGATAATTGTTCTAATGGGGCAGGATGAGTAAGGAAGCATTTAGAGGTAATATACCCAACACACCCGACCGAGAATCGAACCTCAATCTCTCCGTCATCGGCAGTCAAGTCCAATAAGGGAGTATCACCTTAGACCATGCAGCCACCATGCTATAACCTACTTCGTTAGGCACGCAGTCTAAATATCAAACTCATTTAGTCTGTTTTGCCAGTGCCAGTTAGGTTAGGGTTTGAGTACCGGCAGGGTGGTACTTAATGCGTTTTATTTTTTTTCTTAAGTTGTTTCCCACTCTCTCTTCATCAAATTCGGGTATATTTCCTCTACTTACGCTCTCCTTATTCCTAATACATTAGCGTAGTATATGTTCAATCAGAACGGATAGCGAGGGAATGAAGTAAATTCAACCCTGTAGATTTTATTACCCCCCCCCCCACACACACACACACACACACTCCTGTGTAAATTCCATCCCGTTTTAGATAGATTTTTAAAAATATTTCATATTTATTTTAACGTAACTCCTTAGTTACAAAATTTGAGATAGGTAGGGTAAAATAATATTCTGAAATCTGTCAAAGACTCCTAACGATGTTGGCAACTGTTTTTCGTAATGACATCACGGCTATCCAACCTCCTGGTGACGTCCGAACCGCAGAATTCTTGTGATTACGTTTTCAAAACATTATATTTCTTGGGATGCGATGCTCCCTCCAGCCACTCGAGGTTGAATACTTATCGTCCGTGAACCGCACAACAAACTCTTATGAATCGTTTCACTCGAAACTGAGTAGGCTCATACATACACCCATCCCCAATATTTACACACATATTTTGTGGAACAGTTGAAAGACGTCTACATTTGTTTACACAGCAAACAGCCAAATAACTTATTTTTTAATGACCGCGTCTTGCTATCTGTTCAGGTTAAACGCATACACGATAGTGGTGTAGGTATGAAGAAGGAGCCTTTTTAGATGTAATACAACCACATTTTCAAGGAAGGAGAGTTGGAAACGATTTAGGGGGGAAAAAACATCCTCAGTAGACCTAACCGGGATTGGAACCATTGATCTTCCCGTCATAATCAGGCCAGTCTAACCCAAAAAATGACACCTCAGAAGCTTATAGAATGACTGAGTAAATAAATTGTAAAGTTCTATCGATGTTTTATTTAGTAAAAAAGGTGTAATGTAAATGTTTTACCTTTGGTATCATATAAGGACGTAATTTACATAGCGCTATTAAAATTACGGGATGGAATTTATAGCAGAGTTTATAATAATAACTATTATTATTATTAGCACCGCGGCTTACTACCCGTTCGGGTTATACGCATCTACGCTAATGTGAAATGGTAGGGTGATTGTGAGATGAAGTGGAGGACCTACAGTTTAACGTGGAATCCGAACCATGGTGGAGGCCTTGCATTCCTCACATTCACAAGATGTCTTGTCAGAGGTGAAGGAAGGGTGAGTTTATAATGCTGGGGTGGAATTTACATCCGAAAATTGCAAACAGGATGGGATTTACCGAAATCAGTAGTGAGGCGTGGTGAAATAAATAAAAAATATGAACCTAATCGTGCTGTAAAATATTTCTTTTTTAAAGAACACCCAATGCGTATAATCTGAACAGGTAGTAAGACGCGGTGTCGAAAAAAACCAATCAAAAAAATTCTCAAATTCTATGTCAAAATCTCACATAAATAATTGGGATTTAAAAGACCCTACTAAAGTAGCTGACTATTACTTACATGTTTGATGTAAACATTAAATACAGGGGTTTATTGATGACTTAATCCAAGTGGTGAAGATGAGTAGGGAGAAATTGATCAAATTAACCCATATTAGAGTTGATACTAAAGGTAAAATTGAATGTGAAAACCTACTTACCTATTATTATTAGCACCACGTCTTACTACCCGTTCGGGTTATACGCACTTACGCTAATGTGTAATGGTAGGGTGATTGTGTGATGAAATGGAGGACCTACAGTTTAACGTGGAATCCGAACCACGGTGGAGGCCTGGCATTCCCCACACTCACAAGATGTCTTGTCAGAGGTGAAGGAAGGGTTTGATAATCAGATAAATCTTTGCCGGGACTGAGTATTGAACCCCGACCGCCAGCATAGAAGTCTGACACCTTACCCCTAGACCGCCAGGTCACCCTTAAACTTATTAGTGACCGTGGTGAAGTCCGTAAATATTAAGAGATTTTAAGCTTGACACTTAAGCCACGTGCCTGTTGGTGTGGGCTTGAAGCTTTGCGATCAGTCATTAGTGTCTAGTGGTCCGCGGGTATTCTTTAGTGTATAGTGTTCCACTGTCATTCATTAGTGTCTAGAACTTCATTGTCCTTCATTTTTCTCTAATTTCCCTGTGTAATTCATTAATATCTAGTGCCCAATTGTAATGCATTATTATCTAGTGCTCCATTGTACTTCATTAGTGTCTAGTGTTATATTGTCATTAATTAGTATCTAGTGTTCTATTTTACTTCATTAGTGCCTAATGCGCAATTTTCATTAATTAGTGTATGATGTTCCATTGTCATTCATTAGTGTCTAGTGTCTCACTGTCATTCACTAGTGTCTAGTGTCCCACTGCCATTCTTAGTGTATATTATTACGTTGTCATTAGAGTTTGATAATCCATTGTATTCCATTAGTGTTTAGTGTCCCACTATCATTCATTAGTGTATAATTATTCGCTTTAATTCATTAGTACCTAGTGCTCCCATTGAACTCGCAGTCGCTGACAGTGAAGTTCGGGGTTCTTATCCCATCTCGATGCACTGGAAGTGGCTTTTGCACATGTGATTTATCACTGTATTTTTCCTATCCCATCTCCAGGTTAAGGTAGGTGCACTTCCTCTAAACTTATCCTCTTTATTTCTATATTATATCTCAAGGTTTTTATAGGCCTGTTTATTTGAGTCTGAGGTTCGAGTCTCTGCCGAGTGTACTGGGAAGTGATACATCGCATCGCATATCCAAGTGAATGCGATCGCATTTGCTAAAAAACTATCCTCCTATTATCTACTTAGTATATGAAACCGTTAAATTATTACTATTATTATCAGCACCGCGTCTTACTACCCGTTCGGGTTATCCGAACTTACGCTAATGTGTAATGGTAGGGGGATTGTGAGATGAAATGGAGGACCTACACTTTAACGTGCGATCCGAACCACGGTGGAGGCCTGGCATTCCCTACATTCACAAGTTGTGATTAATACACTTCTTGTCAGAAACTGTTAAAAACTATGGTACTTACTCCATCCGCAAGCTGAACGTCAAGTTATTCTAGTCCAATTTGGCGTTGACGTAGAGGTCGGAGCTCAAAACTCAGGCGAGTGTAATTAGTTTTTTCTTCTTCTCTTAAATGGTTTACTATCTAATTTCGCTGAAAATGATAGTATATTTCCTCTAAACTATACCTTAATCAAGCCCACCTTATTTGTGTGGCTTCGTGTGGATAGCTTGGGCAGGTAGTAAGCCGTAGTATGAATAAACAACTCTTTTATTTAACGTAATAATTAAGAGCCAATACATAGTACGTAGTTTTCGCCACATTTGTTTCTCCGTACTTCTCAACACATAACACGAATGAATAGTATTTGTTGAACCAGGATGTCATAATTTAACCATCACAGGTTAGACAAATAGCTCCACTGTCTGGGATTCCGTCATCTTTGGCAATAAACCGAGATGCGTATAACATGTGACGCAGGTAGCCACAATAATTGTTTCTGTCTTGTAGACTTAAGACATAACAGTTTTGTGTGAGAGTGTAAAAATCATTTAGTGAAGCCTTCTTTATTACCTTTCTAACATAAGTTTTTTTTTTTTTAATATCTTGCTTAATAACACAATACAAAGTAGCTTAAATAACAAGTTAAATAAAATTCCAAGTAAATTTTAGTATAGTGATAGTATTTAAGTAAGTAATTACGTGAATAATTATGTAAATAATTCATTGTTGGTCCTAAACTTAATACTAATTTATAAGATTGACTCTAGCTTTGAAGACCTGGCTTCAATATCAACCAGCTTCTTGCTCTAAGAATATTTTTTTTACAATGTAGGAATTTCCGTACCAGCTACCCTCCCCCCTTTGACTAAATTTTAGCACAGATTCTCTTAAATAACCTTCTTCCCTTACATATCCCTTTCCATTACATTTGGAAATCAATTTCGTGTTAATTATGTAGGCCATACCAGATATATATTATGATTTAATGGTATATTCACTAGTGATTATGTGAACAGTAGACTTCACCTACTCAATGTTCTTATCGTTACTACAGTCTTACTAGTAGTTCTGTGAACAGTAGACAACGGCAACAGAGAGGTTGGGGTTTGAATACCAGTCGGGTGAACTGAGAGAGGGTTTCCATTTTTGTTTCCTCACTTTCCCTCTGCGCATACGTGGGTAAACATCCTCTTAAATCCAACCTTCCACGCAGATTCCCTGGGTGGGTAGTGAAAAAACAGTGCACGGATAAAAATAAATTTTGTTCTTCGCTAGTGACTTGTATTAACTTATTTTTTAATTATTACGAATAACACCTTGGTTATAACGATGGATTAAATAGCTAGGCTATTATATTTGTTAATTACGGTCATAGCCGCATCTAAATATCAAATTATTTAAATTGATAAATGAAGCCTGGACACGGTAATCAAACATGGGACCTCTGGCTTAACACGCCAATGCTCTAACCCCTGACCTGTCCAAAAATCGTCCCGTGCTCAGAATTATTATCCACTCATAACTTAAGGCAGAGTCTGTAATGGATGTGCGGATATCGTCATTTTCAAATATGTGATCAATTAAGATCAAGAGCTATCAGATAACGCAGCATCTTCGACCCAATAGCTCGTGATCTTAATTGATAACACGTTTGAATCTGACGATTTCCTCACGTCCGTCACAGACTCTGTCTTAAAATATGAGTGAAGAATAAGCCTGAGGATGGGACGATTCTTGAATAGCTCAGGGGTTAGAGTATTGGCGTACTAAGACAAAGGTCCAAGTTTCATTTTTAAATTTTATTATATGCTTAGTTCTAGGGTTGGGGTCGAGATAGGTAGTTAAGAAAATTGCAAATAAATTTGCTTGGAGATGGGATGGAAAAGAAAACACAGTGATAAATCACATATGGAAAACCACCCCTTCAGTGAATCCGTCTGTGATTCCAACTTTTACCTGCTAAAACAGCGTGACCATCCATACAGGTATTGGTCAAATTATGCTCAGCACTGTGAAAGAATGAACTATATATATATATATATATATGTGTGTGTGTGTGTGTGTGTGTGTGTGTGTGTGTGTGTGTGTGTGAAAATACACTGCCCATTATGTTGTGCGTCTAAGATATCTAAAGAAGAGGGAAAAGGAGATCGTATTATTATATGGAAGTGTTCTATAAAATATATTCGAATGTTCAGATATTGTTGAAACATACTGTAAATAATTGAAATCTGAGGAATAATTTATATAATTCCAAAGTTATCTAAAGATGCTCTTCAAAATGTTAATCTATATCTGAAACATTTCTTCTAAAGATGCTCTTCAAATGTTGAGGTATTTCTGGAACACTCTGTAGAGTATTGTAACCTGAGAAGCAGGTCCTGTCATTCTAAAGTCCTCTATCGACGGTCCTCGTATGTTCCGGCGCCATGGCGTCCTTGCAACGACGCCAACGCTCTCACTTCAGACCAACAAAGCGAGTGACTTGACTGGGCCTAGAATCTATTAAGCGGATTAACTCCCCAATGAAGCCAACATTTTCAAACCTCCTTCCGTCCTCCATGTCCTGGTTCTGCACGTCCTTTTAGGAGGACAAGAATGACGTCAGTTCACAAGGATCTCATCCAGACATTCAGTTTATGAAACAGAGAATACGTTATCCAATAATACTATTTGAAACTGCTCCGGTGTCTGCATGGTCTAAGGCGTCACTCACTCAAGAGACAGCCGATGATGGAGAGTTTGAGGTTCGAATCCCGGTTGGGTGTACTGAAAGGTTTTTTCCTAAATGGTTTTCCACTATATCTATCACGCAAATGTGGGTACAGTTCTTCTAAATTCAACCTTCTTGTTTAGTCTGGATTTCCTGTGATTGATAGGTTGGGGTTAGACTCCTGACTGGGTGAACAGAGAGTGTTCTTTCCTTGAGTAATACCCCACTCACCTTCCATGCAAATTCGGATACATTTCCTTGAGATTTTACATAACTTATTCCTACTCAATTAATTAATATGTATATAATCCGAACGGATAGATTATAAGGCGAGGTGGAAAATCAAACGGTGTGGTAAATCGCACAGACTTTCTCTTAAAATAGATACATTTACTAAAAAAACTAGTAAGATTTTGGAAACTATATAATATACATTGTTGCAGAAACGTTCCACCAAAGAGCCTAAAGGTAATATTATATATAGTTACAGAAAAATTGAGAAAATAAGAATATTTCTGTCCACCAAAGAACATAACACAAATTTTCTATTTCAGAAGAGCTCTATAATATATATATATAATCTACTTATAGCTCAGAAACTATTGGTTCAAAAAAATATTCCGAATAGAAGATTTTAATTTTGAATAGTAGGCCTACTACAACTTTACACAGATAAGTTATCTAGCATATCAAATAGTTGTGTGGATAGAATTATGTTCAAAATTGAAAATTTCGCCCAATGTTTTTGTTATTTTCATGCGAAAATGAAACTTTCCATTTTATTTGTAATTCTAAACAGTGCCTAAATACGAAATTTAATCAAAATCCATAGAGTGGAATGTGAGAGNTTACTACCCGTTCGGGTTATACGCAATTACGCTAATGTGTAATGGTAGGGTGATTGTGAGATGAAATGGAGGACCTACAGTTTAACGTGGAATCCGAACCACGGTGGAGGCCTGGCATTACACACATTCACAAGATGTCTTGTCAGAGGTGAAGGAAGGGTTTGGAAATCATATAAATATTTGCCGCGACCGAGGATTGAACCCCGGCCGCCAGCACAGAAGTCTGACACCTTACCCCTAGACCGCCAGGTCACCCGGGGGATAACTAATGATACATTTTTCAGACAAGGCAATAATTAAACTTGGGACCCTTAAGTTATATGGTGCTCAAAATTACCGTAGCCGTGGGAAATAATCTCCATGAAAATTATTTAAAAAAATTGGGTACGTGTTCTCAAAAAGGTTGGCCAGCTGTGCGTAAGAATATAAAAAGAATACAATCACACTTCTCCGCCGATAATCAAAGTGAAACCCGCTTCGTTGGCCGCATGGTCTAATGTGTCGCTCTCGCAATAGACTGGACTACCGATGATGGTTATATCGGGATTCAAAGCCTGGTCTCGTGTACCTAAAAGTGGTTTTTCAAAAACAGTTTTTTGGCGCAAATGCAGATACACTTAATCAAAATTAAAACTTATTCTTCCTTAACACATTATAGTAACTATCACATATGTGTGTGTGTGTAATTAAAACGGGTATAAGAAGCGGTGCAAAAAAAACCCATTTAGAATGTGTAAGTGATGCTATAAGTATACCTGAAATACGTCTATTAATACCGGACCTCTAAAAGACGATTCACCTCGAGTCGTCTTGGTCGTACTAATGACAACACGGATCGAGAATTCACGTTTAAAATCGTTCCATTGTGCTCTTAAAACCAACACGAAAACAATATGCATAATATATATCATTCACGTAACAAATAAACTTGAATAACGTCACAGAAAATATCCGACATTATTAGGCTGTAGTTATTTCAACATGAATAAAGTTCAGAACTGCCTTGTTCCCGTGGAAGTACTGCCTGCATTTATTTCGCGTCTGTATAAATGTGGTAACCATCACAAAAATGAATAGCAAAACTTAAGATTACTTGGGCTGCTAAATAGACCATAGTTCCCACATAATAATAAGTATTATATAACAGGTCTAGCAATTCACTCGTATCAAGTTACTAAGCATGTCGTTTTGTAACAACGCCCTATTATTTTCTAAGAAACTTTTTCCCTTTGGACAGCTACGAATATAAAAAAGTAAATAATACTTACGTCATAGCGAAGAATTTTTAATAAAGCGGTTTGTTTAAAAATTAATCTCTAAGACACACTTAAACAAAATTCAAGTTTTTTTTCTAGCACGTCATCTTACTACCCGTTCGTATTATACGCCTATGTACTAATTACACTAACGGGTTAGGGATTAGGAAGGTTTAGTTGAGAGGAAGTGCACCCTCACTTGCGTGGAGGGAAAGGGGAGAATCTCTTAGCAAAAACCACGCACAATATACCGGGATTGAAACCCCGACCTTCCCGTCTTCGGAAGTCCAAGTTATTGTTAGCACCACGTTTTATTTTAGTCCTACACGTTTGGTTTGTACGCATGCGTACTGACTATGCTAATGTGGTGTGATATAGGTTTAATTTATAGGAAGTGCATCTGTATTTGCACGGATAGAAAGATAATGAAACAATATTTAATTATTTAAAAAAAACTATCGTCAGTACACACGTCTGGGAGTCAAACTCCAATCCACCCATCATTGGAAGTCCAGTTAATTGTGAGAGTGACGCCGTGAGGTCCAAGGTTTTTTAATCCTTTTTACGACCACAGAACCCCAATGGATTACTTAATATGCTACCATTGCCATACAGTTCGAAAACATCGTAATCATCACCATGATTTTAAAATATGTCGATAGTTTGCTTTTACTTTAAATATTGATGGTGTTACACCCTCTCTACGACTCAATACTACCCCAACCATTAAAAGGTAATAAAGGGAGAGGATATAAACTAACATACAAAAAAAGGAAATTGTAAAAATATGTAAATTCAACAAAGAGTAGTTTATTCAATTAATGACAATAGCGCAGATGACAATAAATGGTCTCATTATATCATAATGAGATCTGTTGGAAATCATACTCGAAGTAAACAACTTTACACAATTCAAGATGTTCAAGTATTTTAACAAAAAGGAAACATGATATCCATCACAAAATTGATAGACTAGTCTATATGAGACTATACTACAGGGTATTTATTATATGCGATACAAAAATTATAAGGGCCTAATGGGCACCTTGATATGGTTCCAAAGGTTTCGTAATGCACAGAAAACGATATCTAATATATAAAGAAAATTAAATGTTGACGACTACATTACAGAGCTTTACAAAACGTGAGGGTTCGACTACCAGACATAAGCCGAACTCCCACGGGACTACCCGATCTGACAGAGAATATGGGACCCATCGTTCCCAAAATAAATAAACTAAACTGAGCTGTTCAAAAGGAACTTACGTTTACAAAAGATTAAAGTTATCCTAATTCAAATTCCAAAAAAGTTACATCACGTTACGTTAATTGTAACCATAAATTCAAATACCAAAAGTTACTTTAAAAAAAACGGGAATACTCTACAATTCCAAACAAATAAATATTAACATGTCAACTTCTAATTAGCACGTAACTGAAAATATTTACGAGAATAAATACAAAAGTACACGTCCAGCGCCCGAGCGGTGACATTTATAAGATATAGTATTTTAATTTAAATAGACGATTAAATAATAAATATGTTAAATTTAGAAACAGAATATTTTATGTTAGAAGATTATAGATAATAAAGAAGTTAGAGTCTAAGCGACGAATTTGATTCATATACAAGTCTTTCTCCAGCCATTGCCCAGCTCCATGACAATGATCTGTCGTTGATCGTCGATCGTAGAATAGTCAGTATTTGCATACTTGCATAGCCATTATATAGGGATTTCATTGTTATGATGGGGATACACAAACACACGCGGTGACGTCACGATGCCTGCAAAAAGCCACGTAGGCCATGTGGATGTTGTTCATGCTCCATTGGAATATTAGTGAATATCTCCAATCACCCGATGTTTCGAAGGAGGTTCCTCTAGTATCCGCCAGAGGTCAGAAACATAGTTGTCTTCAAGTCGATGTAGATAGTCCTTGGTTCATTTCACGCTAGTACAGTCGGAGTGCCGGGACGCGTTTGTTGATACACCGGCCTTTCCTGCTCCAGTTGCCGGTCTTGGTTTACCGTGAGTCGTCCAGCCTAGCAGCATTCTATTGACAGCAGATTCATGTGGTAAGTACGTGGACAGAATATATATTACATTGGTTTGGATTGAGTAGTGAAACATATTGTCCAGCATGGTTATATTATGTCTTCTTAGCCTACAAGAACTACAACAGCGAACAATACTATTGTAGGGATCCTAAATTTAATTGAATTTATTGGAGCGGGTAGTATGAATTGATGCGATACATCCATTAACGTCCGTAGTGGGCGTGGTCCCATTGGAACATTATACATCGTAATGTTACAATGGTGACCTGGCAGTCTAGAGGTAAGGTGTCGGACTTATGTGCTGGGTGTCCGGGGTTCAATTCTTGGTCCTGGCACAGATTTATCTGATTGTAAAACCCTTCCTTCACCTATGACAAGACGTGTATTAATCACAACTTGTGAATGCGTGGAATGCCAGGCCTCCACCGTGGTTCAGTTCAATGGATGAAATCAGTGAAAATTCATAAACGATTATAAAAATATTTTGCAAAAAATATATTAAACTTAATAAAAGATTGACCTGTGTCAAGATCCTTTTTTAAAACGTAGATAATGTTGAATAAAACACTATTTTAACATAAAATACAATAGAAATTTTAATAAACAAAAGATTAATATTAAATATGCACACAAAAAAAATTGCGCATTTACTCTTTTGTCTGTTAAAATTTCTATTGTATGTTAAATTTTTTATCGCACATCTAATCTTTTGTTTAGTCAAATGTATGTGGTGTGTCAAACATTTTTTAAACTAACATTCTATATCTCAATTTTTAAAAGAAGGATCTCAAAACAGGTCAATATTTTATTAACTTCTATTTATCGCAAAATCTTTTCATAATCGTTAATGAATTTTCACTGATTTCATCCATTGATTACATCAAAATAATATTAGTAGAACAATTTTTAAGTCTTATTATTTTGTATTGTAACGCTCCTTACTTAATCACCATTTTGGAATGTTTTCTAAAATGTTATATTTATATTAATCGCATTCAATTAATTTTCTTAGGGCGTCTTTTAATCCAATCAATGAAAATAATTAAACCTACTTTAAAATGGAGGAGTGTTTCTTTTAACTTAAATTTACCTGCACCGGTCTAAATGTAAAGCTCATTTAGCCTGGTTTACCGGTTATGGGGAGGTTGGGATTCGAATCCCGGTTGAGTGTAATGAGTTTTTTTATTCTTTAAATAGTTTATTATCCTCTCTCCACTAAAATGCAGGCGCTTTACCTTTAAAATTCTATCTTCCTTGTCCCTTTCCCAGTAAAGTATTTAATAGTATGGAATATGCTGATAACCCGAACATATGACGAGGTGACAATAATCTAGAACGTCTCAAAGACAGTTAAAATATTATGAACAAATATTTAGTAAATTAAGAAATTCAGACCTTAAATGTTGACATTAATCATTAAGTGAAAACATAACCTAACTTCAAAATATGATCTCAATTTTTTTTAACTTCAGGGGTGGACAGACGTTAAGGTGGAGAATCAAAGGACTCAAGCGAAGGTCAGTGGTTTTTTGCAAGTTTTTTATAGCGAAACTTTTTTTGGCCAAAATAAATCTAATATTGCTCCAGTAGAAACTTTTTACAACCATTACTGTTTTCAGTCTGTGACCTGGGTCAGTTTTTTATTCAAGCCATATTTTCCACTCCCAGCTTGCTAGGCCTGTCATAACTTAATATGCCTTATAATCTAACTTAAGACTAGGACAGGCCCAACATCCAGTCACCAGCCATCAATTTATCAATGTGAAAGGGTAAACTCACATTTCACCAATTATAAATGTTTCTGCCTTGCCGGAAATTGAATCCGGAGCTGTTAACCCAGTAGATAGACACGTTACCAACTTGCTAAGGTGTCGGATTCTAATAAAAACATAGAGTTTAAATTTATTCACATGGTGATATTAAAAGTGGTTGAATATCTGTCATGAACATAGCGGCATTATATGAAAAACCTTTTAAACGAAGGAAAAATGTTGTCATTGAATTTCAGAACCCCTTTGATAAATATTCAACCACTGTTGAGGTCACCATGTGAAGAAAATTAAAATCTATGTTTGAAATGGAGAAATATTTGATTTACTTTGGCCAAAAAAAAGTTTTGCTATAAAAACTGAACTAAAACACTGACCTTGACTCGCGTACCCAATATCCCCACACCTCAAATATTATCGGGCATTTATAAGACATACTGTAAGTCATATAGCTTCCCCCATCAAGATTCGAGTGGCGTACGTCCAGCCCAGGTCCAACCTCTACTCTTCTAGTGAGGGACGTTGGATAAAAATACCTTGTTGACTTGGAACCTCGCCACCTGTACCACGGGCTACGCCGTGTAATAGGTCAGGCTCATGAATAGATTAGATTCCCTGTGACTGGGAGATCAATTGGGGATTCTTACTCGTGTGATTTATAATTCTGACCTCCACCGGTGTTCACGTGGACAAAGGCGTCAGTCACATGTTTTAGTTTTTTTTTATGTTCACTTTCATAGTAACTTAATTCATAAGAGTCTTTTTTTATGCATTTAACACCAATGTTATAAACGGTTTGGTATTGTAGCTAGGAACGGGAAAAGTAATTTTAGGTTAAATGAACCCTTAACCACTTGGAGAGGGGAGTGATGAAACCCGTATCGGTGGGCACATGAATTAAACGTCGAGCTCATATAGTTTGAATTGCTGATGACGTATCGAATCTCTGATGGATGTACCAAGGTGTTATTTTTATTAAATATTTTCCCACTCTGATGCCACGCAAATGAGTGTACATTTGCTCTGAGTCATAGTTTCCTTATCCTTAGACTATTAGTGTGCATATGCAGATAGCTCGGTCAAATAGTAAGATGTAGACGGGGTTCATCCGGGAGTTTTACCATCTTTAGGAATGTGGGTGTATTTTCCCTAATTTACCCTTATAATTCCCTACCTGATATATCAAGTCCTTAATATAAATGCTACCCGCTTCGGTGGCCACATGGTCTAAACACTAATCTCGCAATAGATTAGACTGCCGATGACGGGTATGTCGATGTACCGAGGGTGGTTTTTCCATTCTCCTTCCACGCAACTAGTGGTACACTTCAAATAAATATATCCTTCCTTATCCTTAAAACCGGTACCGTGATTAGTACATAAGCGTACAATATGAATGGGTAGTAAGATTCGATGCTAAAAAATACTAAATAATCTGTATAGTGAAACTCTACAGCAATCCGTAAGGAATTGTTAGATTTTTTTAAGCACCGCGTCTTACTACCCGTTAATGTTATAAGCGTATGTACTAATTACACTAATTGCTTAAGAGATTAGGAAGGTTTTATTAAGATAAATTGTACCGGAATTTGCATGGAGGGAGAGTGGAAAAACCACAGTTAGAAAAACTACCTTAAGTATATCCAACCGAGATTCGAACCTCGATCTCCCCGTCATAGGCAGTTTAGTCTGCTGCTAGAGAAGAGCTTTAGATCACGCGGCCACCGAAGCGTGTGATAAATTTTAATTCAAACAATATATTACATTAACCAGTTTCAGTGACTTTCAATCAATGTTGGTGATTGATAAACTTTGTAGGGTGCCTGACTGTCTTCCCACAAGATGTTCTCACAGAGCTCGAGAGTTTGGGATGGATAGGGGGGAAAGGTTTAGAGTATCACCGGGGTCCCCTTCGGTTCGGCTGTGACGGAAATAGCTACCTCTCAGACCAGCTCCGACGTGTGTATGTGTGTGTGTGTGTGCCTTCTACATTCGTCAACCGCACCTCGGGTGGTGAATTTTATTTAGTCCGCAGCCGGGGACTTTTCGAAGATCATCTCTAGAACGTTCCCTTTAACCACGCCATTTTTATTTTTACATTAAAATAAATATCTATTATTATAATTTAAAAGTAACATAAGAAATTTAAGTAAGCGTTTCGTTTTGTGAGTGTTTATGTGAGTCGTGTTATCTATCACCATTTCGGTGTTGTTGTTTTTTTTATCGTTTTCGTTTGTTTTATTAATATTATTTGAATCGATTACACCTTTATGTGCAGTGTATCATATTGCGAAAGTTTTATTTCTACGTTTCTGTTAACGTATATTTCAAAGATTTTTTCCTTACCCATTTTTACGATTCTTCTATTTTTTTATTTTGTGTATCAAGAAATGTGTGATGACTGTCTGAAGAGAGGGTGAGAGAGAACTGGCCACCCAACCTCCTTCCCCTCGCCCATTCTCCCCCCACCCTCTCCGGAGTCGCGCCGATCTCGACTGCGCCGCGGTGCTGCAGTAGTGATAAAGGGGGGTGGTAGATGTGGATGATCCCCCTCCACGCTTAACCCCCTAGTTTTTACCCCTTCGCCGCTTTCTGCCCTGCAGTCGCCCGCTAAAAGAGCAGGGGTGTTGGGCGCTACAATTGGAAAGAAAGAGAACATAAAAATAAAAATAAAAGCACCCTCACTCACAATTTTCTTTTTCTATTACTTACAGCACAATTGATAAATCAATTCCCTTAATGAGAATCGTCTCATAGTATCAAGTGTTTTTTTTTATTTACGAATTGAAAAAAAAAAGAATAAATATCGAACTCGAAAATAAAATGTATTCATCTTCCTTGGAAAGTGTTTCGTTATGGGTGTTCTTATGAAGTAAATTATTTTTAAAAGAAAATTATATAAAATCTACCCCCTTTCCCCCCTCCCTCTGAGGGGGATGTGACGCTGAACGTGAATGTGCGAATGTCAAGTGATTGTGAAACAAACAAAGAATGACGTGACTAGTTAAATATTTTGATTTTACGTTTCTACATCTTTTGAGAAACGATATAAGATTATTTTTATTTTACAAATTTTTAATTTGAAGAGAGTGCCTCCGAATCCAACAGGATGGCTGACAGCGAAGGAGGCTCTGAACAGGATGATGTTTCGTTCCTTAGGACCGTGAGTATTTCTCTTCTCTCTTTTTTAAATATGTGTACAAGCGAAGTAAGTTTTTTTAATTCCCCAAGCTATTATACTAAATAAATATATCTGCGCAATATTCACGCATTAAATAAACCACGTGGTTCAATTTGAGTCAATAACCCTTTAGGATCATCTGTGGGGGGAAAAAAAGGGAAATCTCCGGCTGTGTGGACGATTTTCGAGACATTTTTACTGAGCACAAGTTCAACAAAACCTTTGACAAACTCGAATTCGGATCTTGGGGAAGTCAAATAATTTAGTAATTATTTTTTTGGAAAATCAGGAGAGCTACAGTAAAAGTGATTCGGAGCTCACTAAAAGTGCAGGTCCGATGGTTATCAAATAATTACATTAAGGCAATTTTAAAAAAAAAATGAGCTTGTAATATTTATCGTTCATGAAATCCTCATTGTTTGTTTAGTTATCAACAAAATTACATCTAACCCCTTGGTGTTGTTGTCAGTGTGCCTGGTTATGAACTTACAGGTCCCAGTTTCGATTCCCGACCAGTACTTGGTATATTTTTACTTTAAGAGAAATGATCCTTAGGGTCACCAGTGATTGGTTAATAGGCTTAGGTCAAGTCAAGACCCACACCGGCTCCACAACTTAATAACTATCATCCTATAATCTAATTGCGGGTACGGGTGACCTGGCGGTCTAGGGGTAAGGTGTCAGACTTCTGTGCTGGAGACCGGGGTTCAATCCTCAGTCCCGGCACAGATTTATCTGATTACCGAACCCTTCCTTCACCTTTGACAAGACATCTTGTGAATGTGAAGAATGCCAGGCCTCCAACGTGGTTCGGATTCCACGTTAAACTGTAGGTCCTTCATTTAATCTCACAATAACCCTACCATTACACATTAGCATTAAGTGCGTACAACCCGAACGGGTAGTAAGACGCGGTGCTAATAATAATAATAATAATAATAATAATAATAATAATAATAGCGGGTACGACATGTATACAATATCCTATGTTATACCCTGAGTAACAGTCTCTACCACTAGAGCCACGAATAGTTTACACATAAGGCGACCAACCGCTCGTAGATGTCATTTCCCTGCAGGTTACATATGCCATACGAAAAATTTAAAAAAAAAAATGAAAGTATCACATTTCCATTATATCGATTTTTGTTCTTTAATTATTCATAAGATTTTTAAATTACAAACAACACGCACCAGTGGGCACGCAGTCTTAATGCCAGGCTCATTTAGTCTGGTTTGCCTAGGATAGTTAGATCAAGGTTTGAATCCAGGCTGGATATATTGAGATTTAAAAAAAATGCATCCCTCTTCCTCCAATCAAATGTGTATACATTTCCTTTTAAGCATACAATCATCCTTGGTTAATTACTGAAATTAAATGCATTTAGCCCGGACGGGTAGTGAGATAGAATGTGAAAATCTCCATATTGAATATCAAACCTCCCTTGCGCCAAAACTGTAAGATGGGCAACAAGACTATTTAACATTTTACCTATGATATACAGAGTGTTCCAAATAAAACCGACCCTGAACGCACAGTTTTCAAAGTGTATGCTCGAGATGTATGCCACCAGTCGCTATACATATTTCCGCTCACTGAATAATAAATGTGTATTTATTAAAACTATACAAAGCGGTTGGTGGCGAACATTTCAAGCACAGACTTTGAAATATTGCACGTATGAGGTCGGTTTTATTTGGGACATCCTGTAGCATATTGGTAGGACACGTGTGTGCATATTTATAGCCGGAATAAATTAGATACAAACAACACAGATCATATAATAAACGTCAGAGAAAATTTTCAGGCTAAATAAATTGTGTGAAGCTGTGATATAGTGATTATTACAATTGTTAGCCATTTCAATCAAAAAACGTGTTACAAATATGATTAAAACACAAGTCTGTTTGTATCTGCTTTATAGTAAATTACTTGGGCCCAACATAGAACTAAACTGGAGTCTCTTCTTGAGTTGAGCCACATATAAAAAGCACAGTAATAATTATTAAAAGAAACTCCAACCCAATAGCTTCCTCTTTTCCTTTAACTATGCCATTATCTTCCAGCACTGATGGGACCTGGAAGTCCGGTGTTTGATCCTCAGCCAGGTGAACTGAAACATTGTGTTTGTATAATTGACTTTCCTGTGCTTTAAGCAAATACACTATTATGAATTTCCTTAGAATTCACCCTCCTTTCTCTGTTACCTTAGGCTAGATAGTTTAAACAATTGATAGCTAGTATATCCAATGAAACGTGATGATTTTTACATATTAAATTCCTGCTTATTAACTTAAAGTGGGAGTATAGAAAATATGATAAAAGAGCAGTGTTTTTTGCAGTTTTTATAGCAAAACATTTTGTTGGCCAAAAGAAATAAAATATTTCTCCAGTAGAAACATATAGTCTAATTTTTTATCACATGGTGACCTCAACAATTCTTGTATATCTGTCAAGGGTGTCTTAGAATTTAATGATAGCCTTTTCTGTTCATTTAAAAAATTTATCCTCTAATACCACTATGCTCATGATAGACATTCAACAAATGTTGAAGTCACCATGTGGAGAAAATTAAAGTAAGTTTTTTTCTACTGGAGCAATATTTTATTTATTTTGGCAAAAAAATAATAATTCAGCTATAAAAACTTCAAACACACTGGCTTTTTCTCACATTACATACATCCACAGTTTAAGTTATATTTATAGTATTTTTTCTATCTGTGTAGTAAGATTATTCTTTCTATGAAAGTTAGATTCTAATTGAGCTTGAGATTTAGACCGCGTGTCGACAAATGTGGGAAATCTTGTTGTTGTTGTTGTTATTATGAACTTTAGCTTACTAGCGAGCTTGTGTTAACTTGACCACGGTTAGTAGATAGAGGGATACCTTCATGATTTATTCATTGAGTCAGGATATCCAAGCTCGGATATGTCAGTTAATCCTGTGTTATTCGACAAATACATCGCCATGAAACACCTGTCGGCACAGAGCCCCTTTAATATAATGCTGCAACCAGAGTTACAGGACTGTGTGCCTCGTAGCGTATGTCGTCCAGCAAAGGTCGATTGTTTTAATTAATATTTTCATTTTCTCGTATTCCTCGCGTACAGAAAGTATTGAGAATGTAAAAAAAACCTCGATATTTATATAGATCTAAATACTTCATGATTCTTTTAACCTAATATATATTTTTTTTGCAATTCTTCTGTCTGTCCGTTTGTTACCGGGACTAGAACCGAAGCCATTATACCGATGGGGCTAAAACTTGGTATCTAGGGTTATCATAAGGTTTCACGGCGTGTTTGTGTTTATGAATTATTTATCTAACCCTATAACTAATGGTAGTTTACTTAAAGGTGGAGAAATAAAATAAACCGATGTTTTCAAAATATGGAATCTTTTGATTAAATGTCGTATCTAGGCACTGCTTAACCTTAGAAATATACTGGCAACTCTTATTTTGGCATGATAATAACTTTAAGGGTACTTTGCACCAGCTGAAATTTCTAACTTTGATCCAAAACTAATTGTGAGACGAAATAACTTATAATTTCAAAGTTGTATTACTAACTAAATTTTTAAAAACCTTTATTCAAGAGAGCTTTTTTTTTTAAATATAAAACCAATAATTTCTTATATATTGGAGAGTATACTTTTAAAATAAAGGTTTGGAAAAATTGATAGTTATTCTATTTTATGAACAAAGATTGTTACTTTTCCTCATTATGTTTGTAACATTGTATATTCTTTAATTTATGCTCTCTGGACTCTGGTGTAGTGATTTTGTAATCATATCTTATATTGTGTTTCCAATATTTACTAGTTTAGAGTATATAGTTCCATTTTTTTAGGTTAAGGATCGAGAAGATTTGTTCCGTGGCATCCTATAATTTATTCTTTATCTCTAATTTTAAGATGTGTCATTTATGTTTACGTTCTAAATACAAGACTTTAAAGACGAATTGATTTAACATCAATTCAACCAAGGTCACTAGAGACCATTGCACACATAACATCAACGCAAAAAACAATATATTTACTTATATATACTTATACTTGTATATACTTAAATATATATTTAAATACTGTATTATATATGTATTATACTGATTATATATATCCATGGTTCGGCCCACAATCGAACTCTACCGACCAAACGGTCACCACTGTTAGTGATGAGAGTACCTACACTTGCGGATATAGGGTGTCATGTGGTCAGCACAACTAACCCTTTCGCAGTTAATCTCAGTTTTCTATACCAGTGTTGCCACTTTTTTTTTTTTTTTTTTTTTT